>CAAKHF010005026.1:27435-41832 GCA_901007745.1 Hippocampus kuda
GCTCACGCGCGCACACACACACACACACACACACACACACACACACACACACACACACACACACACACTGGAACACTGCATACGCTATCCAAGGCACAATTTACAGGTTAATTGAAGCTGCAAAAACAGAAGTCCTGCAAAAAATAAAAACGAATCATCGACTCATTAAGGTGCAGGCTGTCTTGTTATTGAATCACATTTGATTTTTAGACCTGTAACAATGGTGGCCTTTGTGAGAGACATGGTACTGAACTAGCCTCATCATCATTCCTGCAGGTTAATCTGTATATCAACGGAAATCCAATACACGCAGGTTTAAAACGTTAAACAGTCAGCATGTATTAAGAGAGTTGATCTAACTAAGACTTTCCTCCAAACTCTGAATCCTCTAACAGCAGCCGTTTTATTCGGGCTATATGATTTAGGGGTCATATGAAGCATGAACTCATTCCTACTTATTCACGCTTTGCCAAATGTGGTTGGTGCAACACGAAATTACATTGGCGCTGTAATCAATGCTGGCGCTCAGCGTGCACACACAGGCATCGCTCTCCTCAAGTGGCTACAATAGTCTGCATCCACTCCACATCTGCTTTACATCTCAGCAAAACCACCAGCAACAGCACCCTCAACACACACACAGACTACACTTTTACTTGATTTTCTTTTTTAATACTGTACAGTGGTGCCTTGAAATATGAGTTTCCTTCGTTCCGTGACCGCGCTTCTAACTCAAAACACTCATATCGAAAATCATCCTACAGCAATAAAAGGAATACAAATGCCATTAATCCCATGAATCTGCTCCAGAACCCCCGCCCCCAAAAAAAAACAAAACACTTTTTGTGTTTGCGTTTTTTTAATTAGGAAAAATAGCGCTCTCTGATGTTCTTCATGAAAGCATTATAACACAATGGAATAGAATGTAAAGAATTGAACAGTGCGTCATGACTTAATGTTGCAATGCAATTCATTGTGCTATTCCTTCTGGTGTGCCCATCTTGGCCACCAGCGCACAGTAAAATAGTCATGCAGAAACAAACAGAGATTAGGTGTGCCGCAGGAAAGTATCTGTCAATTATTTGGAGAGAATAAAAATAAATTATGTATTCAGTTTATATATAGATCGATTGATATATTGCATCTCACCACAAATGACAATTTGATGTGGTTTTTGATGAGTGCGTGTGACATGATTCAAGGATGGTTTGATTGTAAGTGGACAGATTCTATTGGGATCGACTCAGTGAGATTACGATTCAATCCAATATGGCCCGGCTCAGTTGGAGAGGGGTATGACGCAATGACTTGTTTGTTGGCAATTTACATACATTAAAATGGACCTGTCGGTTCTGTATATGTACCATTTCCTTCGAAGATATATCCATCCAATCAAAGATGATTCAACATATATCTGGGTATATTTTAGAGTGGAATGATTCGATGCACCTACAGCAACAAAAAAAATATATAATTTTTTTCCGATACAAATAGTTTTTTGTTCCACCCCTATTATTTTCGATTAAAAAAAAATACAGATATATATTTATCTTCGCCAATCACGTATCATAACAGACAGAACAATCAACAAAAACAACAAAAAAACTTTCTCCGCAATCCATTGTCCGATTTTTCAAAATTCTTTGAACTCAGGTTCAGGTGCTGTTTTTAATTGTTTGTTAGCATTAAGATTTGTATTTAAGAAATTTTCTCAGGCAAAACTACAGTATGTAATTCTGGTACAAGGTGTAATTCTGTTTTTGTTTAGTTTTTCAGTAAACTTCAAGTTGGAGGGGCATTAATTACATCATGTCTTTTGTGATAAATTGTTCAATATTTACCAAACTGTTATTATTGTGAAGTGAGTTTGAATTGAGCTCACTGCCACCATGCAGTGCTCGTATCTTAAATTTGCAGCATCAATTCAAAGCCTCCCGCACTCCCCACAAAAAATAGGCCGTATTACTGCTTGTAATTCGTCACCTCATCATCTTACCTCGTGAAACACAGAAGTGCAATATTTACTCTCCCCAGCAACTTTTCCAACTTCCGAACCTGGTTTCGAGATTTGAAGGGGCACCAAAATGCGCCCGCGTGACTTCTGGGCATCTGCACAATGGAATGCAGACAAACATTTGGTTGAATTACTCACGTGGTGTTTTATTGTTAATGCCACAAATCTGGTAGGCAGCAGCATGCAGAAAATACAAGGTGTGCTGAGATGAACTTACAGTGAGGCCTTGTTTCCTCTGCAAATGTGCTTCCAGTTGCCAATCAATTCAAGGCAGGTTTACTGGCCAGAGGCGCAACGTTCTCTGGCACTGACATCATACTGCAGGTTTGCCCATCACAGGGATGGGCATGCATATGCAAGTCCAAACGCAGGGATATGTGCAAAGGCGCTCACTTCCAGGCAAAGGAAAACAGGTGCACGTGTTTTGTGAGAGCACGTGCTCCAAATATATTCGAAGACTGCGACTGTACTGTGTTATCAGGCTTACACTTTTGAGCAGTTTTAGAAACTGAATTCCCATATTCATTCATTCATCTTCCGAACCGCTTCATCCTCATTAGGGTCGCGGGGGGTGCTGGAGCCTATCACAGCTGTCTTCGGGCAGTAGGCGGGGGACACCCTGAACTGGTTGCCAGCCAATCGCAGGGCACACAGAGACAAACAACCATGCATGCCCGCACTCACACCTAGGGACAATTAAGAGTGTTCAATCAGCCTGCCAAGCATGTTTTTGGAATGTGGGAGGAAACCGGAGCACCCGGAGAAAACCCACGCAGGCCCGGGGAGAACATGCAAACTCCACACAGGGAGGCCGGAGCTGGAATCGAACCCGGTACCTCTGCACTGTGAAGTCCACGTGCTAACCACTGGACTACCGGGCCGCGAATTCCCATATTTCTTTCATGAAATTATCTTCACTTATTCCCAAAATTCTTTTGTGTTTCTTGTGGTTGTAATGCTTCCGAAACCTGGATGTGAAAGTTAGGCTGTCCATCCAGTCAGATTTCAGCATCAATGTGTCACCCTATAAAGCTAATCTACCCACGGCCTTCAGAATCAGTAGAGTAGTACAAGCCAATTTTACTTCAACTTTTAGCAATGGGACAGTTTCTTCAAGCAGTAAAAATTCGAATTTCTCCTCACAGGTCCAACCGTGGCAAGCGAGTTGTAGCCTGGCAATTACGAAGTAGGCCTGGAAAGCCTGCCCGCAACCGCAACTGGGCCCCGGTTCAAAACGAGGCGTCCACTCACATTCGTTTATTTGCTGTGACTTATCCTTTGTGCGCAACGTCACTGCTGTGCGGCAAAGTCTGTTCTCTGTCTGTTCGCTCAGGTTTGCCCCGTGTCAGAAACGCGCTTGATGAGACTGCGACCAAACACAATTGCTAGTGCAGCAATGAGTCTGGATTTCAAGGCTAATGGAGCTGGCCCTCAGTTTTCCTCCTCTGATTGGTTGTCAAAGCCAACCATGCCTACGAGTGATTCAAACTGATGCAAATGCCGAGATGCCAGCTGCCGACAACCTCCTGCATGAACGGTGATGATGAACCGAGTGTGTCAGTGACTCCTGTCACATTTCTGTTGTTATGTTGCTGCTTCATGAAGCATGTACGGAAACGTTGAACTGCTGCAGCAGCACATTCAAGCGAAATAAGACTTGCCGGCCACTGCGATGACGTATCAAGTCCCTCAGTGTAATTGTTCATTAAGCATGCGCAAAGCTTTGACAGCCAATCGGTTTGAAACATTGCAGGGAGCAACAGGAGAAGAGAGAGCAACCGCACGGAGCTGTGAGACGAAGAGCTACGGGCGACAGACCGCAACCTCACGGCGAGGGAAACCACAGAAGTGCCTCTTCGAGTCACACATTTACGGAGATGCAGAGGTCGACACAATCAGCCGGTAATCTTTTTTCCATGTCAGACAACAATTCTGAAGACAAAAACAAACCACAAAGTGTATTTTCAGACTGGCTCGATGACTTGCACCATCGAGGCTCTGTGAGAGAAACACTTTGCTGCGGTCAAACATAGTTTGCTCCCTATGACTTAATTATAATCTATCTATCGATCTATCTATCTAGAGACAAAAAACAAAATGCCCCCCCCAAAAAAAAATGCATATTTCCTTTTGGGAATAATGTTGTGTTCCAGACACCCATAAATATAAATAAAAAATTCATTTTATAGAGAATAAGCACAATTTAACTTCCCAAAAAACAAAGTGAAATAAATCTAAACGACGAATGAAATGAACGTATGTACTTTGAACATGACTTTTAGCGGCACAGACGATTCTGGATGGCTCAGAAAAAACAGCAAAGAGGGCAGAGAGGTTCTGACAGGTTATTACAGTGTGGACTGAGAATCAACTGAGATAAGATCAACAAGAACTATTTATTTGGAAAATGTGCTCATTGTACTAACTGTCGGCCATGCGTACTTGACCAAGACGTTTGCAATTACATGAAATCAGTGCGAAATCGCGTTCGGCTGTGAACAATCGCGAGGTGTTTTCGGGATTCATTTTAGTTTGAGAGCGTCACTTCTGTTTCAAGAAAGGAGACTGACTGAAATCATCAAAATCAAAGCACATACGTTCATTTCAATCAAACTCATTCTAATGAAAGCTGGGGTATACAAAAACCAGGGTTCCATTGTTGATATTCTTTTCAGTATAATCGTCTGTAGATGGAAAACGATAAGTCCTCAATGCCGGATCTGTGCTCCATGCTGCAGAGAGCCGTGTCTCGTGATGCCGCAGAGAGTAGTGTGTGAACTGACATAAGTGCCTCCATGTGTGAAAGAAGTGGTCGACACCTTTACTTCATTTTCCCTGGAACATTTCCAGCACCACAAAAACGACACACATGATGAAGGATTATTGTTATTTGGATAGACTTGAAAGGGGGTTCCTCAGAATTTGGCCTGCTCGGGGTCAGCGGGTTTAAGGGTTTTTCACATGGCTTGATGTGCAGGGTGGAGAAAGACTTGGCAATCGCATCAATTTCTCGGGATGTTCACGCCAGACTGAACCTTAAGCCCCCCTCCCCCACCCGTCCCCTTTCAAAATAGTGTTAAGACAAGTGTCCTACTGGACGTCATTTCAGTGGAATTTATCACACACGAAAAAAAAGAACATAAATCAATCAAATATTTTCTCGCTAAGTTGTCCTTATCTGTGGTTAACGTAAAGCACAATAGCAGCCTTGTGTGCTTGTGTTTGTTTTCTTTCCTGCTGCATACAAAGGAAACAGGCCAATCATTTGTGCGCTGCCTGTGGAGGTATGTGTACGTCCTTATTTGTGAAAATGACATCGTACGTTTTTCCCACACACACTGGGAGGTCGTTGGTGCTTCACAAGGCCAACCGAAGCACAGGTCACGCTACTAAAAGCATGCGAGATACTGCAAATGCCTCGATGACCGGACATTTTTCTCCCTAGTGCCTCATACGCCAGCGCTTGTTTTTGGATCACTCCACCGTCAAGAAAGAATTTAATTGTAGGTCAACACCATGAAGCAACTCGACTCCCAGTCCGAGCTGATTGCGCAGTCTGTTAACAGCCGCGGTCGCTGGTGTCACCACTTTCTCAAATATTCAAACGTGGACCGATATAACAGCCATACGTCATCGTACACAATAAGGTTTCCGCAGCATCAATGGCTGGTGCCAAACGGTTTCCCGAGCCTCTGTAAACTGAGAAGGCTCTGGGTGGGCGTGTCAGTCGATACCAAGCCAACACCACCCAGCCAATTATGACCCGTCCTCGTGCAAAAACACTTCATTTGAACTGATCTCTTTGGATGTACAAATAAACACGCCCTGCGGTCTAACGTCTCATTTTCAATTCCCAATCAAAACCAACTCAAAAGGTTGCTGAGCAAAAAAATAGTCATGAGTAGAGTTTATTGCAGAGGGAACCCTCTGACACAGTCGATGTGATTTAAGCCACGTCGAGATCAGTTTGCAGGATATGAACAGCCCGCAAATCAAAGTAGTAGTCGCAAAAGAGCTCAAAATGAGACTAAATATTTCCCATTTAATGCAGAAAAAGTAGGCAGAGTTAAGAAAACGTGTACGAAATGAGGCTCCCTTTTGAGTTTCCACTTGGAGGATTCTATTGCAACATGTCACGGTGAAGAGCATCGGTGGTAAATCATCCTGTGATGGAATTTCAGTTCTTGCCAACTTCAGTCACGTCAACAGAGAAAACGTCCTGCACAAATCTTTCTTCAGGCTGTCTTGAACTCATTTGAATGCTTTAGCCACCAAATAACCCCACTAAGTATTTACTGCTTACATTAAATGCGTTGGTGCCGCTCTGTTCAATAATCTTGATGGCCAGAGAGTAAAACACTTCGCCAGCCCAAAAAGGACATGAAAGTCATTTTCACCATGTTATTTCATAGCTTTTAAAACACCACGAGGTGAAGGCGACATTTATGACTTTCCCAGAATTCACAGGAGAAAAATGCCGACTGTGTTTATTTTCCACAAATTTTTTCAGACTCCTCATCCCCGAAGTGTAAAAAGGATCCGCTTTTTCCTCTAAAATTGGAAACAGTCACAGTTACAGACTGTAAATATCAACCTCCAAATTCAAATGGTGAAATTGTGTCACACGGTTTAAGATCTGTCTTTTAGTCCCCCAATTTCCTGTGAGCAATGTGCAGCAGGACATCAAGTGAAGCTCATCTGGGCTGCATTGTCCAAGTGCTCCAGGGGCAAAAAACGGGGCTGGGCTGCACATATGAAGATGGGCGAAGGGATGGGGCGAGCATCATGCACAGCAGATATGAGTTATTATGTCGGTTTTTTCTGTTTTGAATGATACGCTGCGGGTTTTCTCCATCAACAAATGTTCTTTGCTTTCTCCATCAACACATTTTCTTTGGAGACTTATCACAGAAGTGGAAATTCACTCAGATGCCACAAAAAAAAAAAAAAAAATCAAGACTCGTATAAAGTTACGCCAACTCTTACACTCACGTAACATTTGGATTAAGAGTGGGTGGATCTTGTATATAGAGCGGGAGGCACAAGGATGACGAAATAGGAAGGCGACGCTACTTTTATGTAACAGCGGCATGAGCACTTCAACTGAAAATTGATGAGAACCAATGAATCAACATTTAATATAATTCAGCATTTCAACTGGTTCCCCTAAAGGGTTCTTCATTTTAGGGCCTTTCACACTTCCAAAACTTTTACTCCTGAATATTTTCTTATTACTAGGTTGCTGCTCTTTGCTCATAAGCGCACAGCCATGAAAGGACTGGATTATGTTGCATGCTAAAATGCGAGCCGCACAAGTGAAGTTGCACAAGAGCTTTTAAAGCTTTTTTATGTTCATTTGATGCCATTTTTTTTTACAAGAAATTATAGGTTTAAGTCGAAATGTAGATTTGTTTGAAAGTGCCCGACTGAAAAAGTTTCGAGACCAAAAAAAATATAGCTTGCGTCGATGCGCATAAAAAAATGAAATATGTTCATTGCATAAAAAGGGAAACACACTAATTGGTGGTAGACGTGCGCGAGTGTGGTCTCTCTGAGGCAAGAGCATTTTAAACACTGTAAGTTGCTCCTCAAATGAAGTCCTTGATTAGCAAATTGCTTTACAAAGAAAAAAGTTATCACAGGCGCACGCGCCCACACACACACACACACGAAAACACATATACTGCCCCTAACCCACTGCTGCACTCTAACAACTACTACTTGTTATATTAATGAATGTGCAAATATACAGTATATATTTATTGTTATTATTATTAAAATTACTATATTTCTTTAAAAAAGATTTTAGTTGGGACATTATGGCTTCACTTGGCATTGAACGCATCTCTACCGTCTCCGCTTAGCGTGCTCTATGCGCTCATGCACATTACCTGTGCATAGCGTCGTGTTGGTTCCGAAGAGGTCGGTGGAAGGAAAGCTGCTTGAGTTGGTGGAATGGGCTGAGCCCCGTTTGAGTCTGTTTACCTGCAGCGTGGCGGGTACACACTATTATGTGTTTCTTGACCCGATTGGAAGATGAGAAACCTTTGATCATTTGTGTGCTCTTTGTTGCAATTGGACGCTACCGTTTAAATATGATCTTGCCCACGCTCATCTTTGATAGTCCTCCAAATGAAGCTCTCCAGTCAAAGTTGATCAACTTTAAACTGAGAATTGAAACTTGTAGTTGTGTCATTTGTTTGGTTTCTCTTTGGTTGTTGTTGTTGTTTCCTTTTTTTCCCTTTGCTGTTTTATTTGGTGAAATTCTCAACAGTTTGGTTTGTTGAGTAAATCTTAAATTTGTTGTGATTATGTTTTGTTCCAATGCTGAGTTATTTCAGCTCCAGTTTTCTTTTTATCATCTTCAATTCAAGGGCATAACCTCAATTTTTTTTATTTATTTTGTTTTTTTTTAAAGTACAGTGTATATGTGACGGGCCACTACGGGGTGTGGCAGTTTGCAGCTCCACGTTGCTATCGCTTCAAAATATCCCTGACGCGCAGGTGGATTACAGATGTTCTTTTTATTGCAGCACTGTAACACAATATGGAAGGAACAGAGCTGCACTCAGTCTCATATCACTCTGTGTTCCTCGTAGCTCTTGACTACGAAAAAAATACTGTTTCTGTTCTTAAGAAAACAAACTATACTGTACGTGTGATTGTCGAATGTTTTTAACCAAAGCAATCTGGTAAAACTGATCAGAATCCCTTTTTTTTGTACAATTATTTACAGTAAAAGAGAAAAAAAGAACACATCCGGTCCCATTTGCGAAGTGTCATTGAACACGCCACACGGAGCAGAGACGTGACTGCGTAATATCAATGAATGGTGGCCGCGGTGAAATGCAGGTTTGTGCCACTAACACAATCAAACAAATGAAAAATAACGACATGAACAACTTGATACGGCAAAATTGTAAAGAAATAAACATGACCTGCAACTCAGTTTGGCAGGAGCAGAGCCGCATTCAGTCTTGTATCTGTTCAACAAACAAGCATTTGCCTATCAACTCAACGAACAAAAAGGTTGTCGACGAAATGTCACTCTGACGATGACACAGAAAACAATGTCAGAACAATTAAGTGAACTACTTGAG
Source organism: Hippocampus kuda (assembly GCA_901007745.1). NCBI lineage: Eukaryota > Metazoa > Chordata > Actinopteri > Syngnathiformes > Syngnathidae > Hippocampus > Hippocampus kuda. Next base: position 36,550 of record CAAKHF010005026.1, read on the forward strand.
CACATGGCGGCACAGTGGATGACTGCTTAGCACATTGGTCTCACAGTGCAGTGGTGTAGAGTTCGATTCCGGCTCTGGCCTTCCTGTATGGAGTTTGCATGTTCTGCGTGGGTTTTCTCCGGGTATCTTGGTTTCCTCCCACATTCCAAAAATATGCTTGGCAGGTTAATGGAACACTCTAAATTGTCCCGAGGTGTGAGTGTGAGCACAGACGGTGCATCGGTGTGTGTGCCCTGCGATTGGCTGGCAACCAGTCCCGGGTGTACATTGCCTACTGCCCGAAGACAGCTGGGATGGGCTCCAGCATGCCCCGTGACCCTTGTGAGGATGAGCGGATCAGAAAATGGATGGATGGATAGACTTGAGCACAACACATAGCAGAATAAGAAAAACAAATTGAAATATTAATATAGAAATCTGCGATTGGCTGGCAACCAGTTCAGGGTGGATGGATGGATAATATAGAACTGTCAATTGATCCGGACTCACGATTATCTGTATTCCGCGGAGCTCTGGTGCCACACTGTGTACTCTTGCATCACTTCCATAATTTAATAGTGTTTATATATATATATATATATATATATATATATTTATTGCCAGACATGCCTCAATCATCAAGAGAAAATCAAAGGGACCTTGGCCTCCGCTCTGTTACACAACTTTGAACACTACAAGTAAAGCATAGCAAAGTTGTTTTTGTTTCCAGTTACCAGACTTTAATCTATTGTTCAATTGGCCTCGTTCCGGACCCCTTGGAGAGCTGCGTGTGTGGGTAGTGTGGCAGTACTAGCTTGGGTGGTTTGAAGAGGGCTGAGACTGGGACAAACTGGCAGCATTATTTTTTCTAATGTCATGTCATAAAACACTTTCCAGCATCTGTTTGATGTTTTCATCATCGTCTTGTGTTTTTTTTTTCCTTCTGTGTGTGTGTGTGTGTGTGTGTGTGTGTGTGTGTGTGTGTGTGTGTGTGTGTGTGTGTGTGTGTGTGTGTGTGTGTGTGTGTGTGTGTCATTTTTGTTTGAATGTTTTTCTTTTTTGGGTGCCTGTTGGCTTGTGCAGCACCAGTACGTGGCGTGGAAATTTACGTTCTCAATGTCGATTGGCTGACGACAACGAGGGATGGACTGGGCCCACATGTGTGGGCTTGAAATACTGACAGAAGCTGTGATGGACTTCTGTCAGTCTAACCAAATGTCCTTCACTGTGGTTAAGTACAGCCGAGCACGCGCTTGGCTGACTACAGCCGTTGTGATGCCTGAAATGCCAAAGGTTTTAATTTGAAGTTTAAAAGGGCTTAGTTTAACCAGAATCCCATTTTGCATTGGGGCCAAGTGTAGACTCCAATCCAAGTCACTTGTACTCCTGCTCCTGTCTATAAATGCTCGTTGTCATTCTTTGTCTTTTAGGGCCACTGGTGGACTAAATGTCTTTGGTGCATATCGCCGTCTACTCTACAGGAAGTACAATGACTTTCCATTTGTCATCTATGAAAGCAAACCTGCTTGTATTCCCTGTGACCAAACACAAGCGGACAAGTGGGTGCAAAACGTACATCCGTCAGTGATCGACTGAGAGGTCTGTCGGTGTTTAATAGGGTTAGTGATGATTACGTTGACGGACGAAATTCTACTTTTGTCAATATTTAGTCTGTCTTCCCCCCCATCATTTGTGAGCGTAACGAGTTTGTATTTGAAAGTGATAGGCAAAATATAGATATAAAAAAAATCATTATTTTAAAAAAGAAAACAAAGTGCAACTACATTTTACACTTTTTAAAAGTAAATAAAACTAACTATAATCATAGGAAAAATGCCCTGCATTTTTGTTTGTCAATTAATATCACAGATGAGCTTTCAGGGTTCATTTTAAATGCATTCATTTTGGTTTTCCTGTACATCTGTAGCTACAGAAGATTTTAAAAATTGAAGTTTATTTTACTTGAAGGAAAAGCGTGAGACATACGTCCTGTGCCATATTACATATACTTGTACATTAACATTTATAAGATGCAAATGAATGCCTGCTCCGGGACTTCTTCCTCACCTCTTTTTGCTGCATATACAGTATGTTGGGTTTTGTATGGTGGCAGTCGCCCTCCACCTCCCAAAAACATATTGAAAATACTTGCAGGATGACTAGCTACTAACTACACCTACCTGACTGAAACCTCTCTTGCTTAATGGCTCACATGTGCTGCCACATTCTGGATTGGCACTTGGCCACTTGCTCACTTTCTGGTCTATTAAAAAAAAAAAAAAAAACATCTATAAATCAGGCCAAATGTTTCTCGGCACCACATAAATCTTGGAGAGGTGCTTCTTTCTGCTGTGGCAACTGCCAGAATTGGTCACATATGTGGTGAGATGTTGGGTAGAAAAGAAGGCCAGAAAACCCAAGTGAAGACCGCACTAAATGTGCCAGCAACCATTGGCATCATTAACTACAGCAGCGTTGAGACCAGAGAATCTCCTGGGGTATGAGGGGGAAAAAGTAAAACTGAGGCTGAATACAAGACATGGGAGTCAGAAGTGACATCATTGCATTTCAAGTGCAAGCTGCGGCTTTGGTTGCAAATTCTTCATGTCCACCATATAGCAAGCTAGTATTTTAGGGATAAGATTGCAAGAGATAAATGCAAGTCCATTGGAGCCGAACCCAGCCGGGACCTGCCAGTCATTCACAGGGCACATACGGTATGGGTCAGGGGTGGGCTACCTTCAATACTCAAAGAACCATTTGGACTGTCTCCCATTGAACAATAAAAAGAAAAGCAAACAACTAAACACTGGGAACCACAAAATCCTACTTACAATCTTAAGTGAAAATAAATGAAATGCATTTATGAAATAATATGACTGCCCCAGAGTCCCCAAAGTTTAACAATTTTTAAAAAAGACCTTTGGTTGAAGCTTACTTTCAAATAAAATAATTCCTGTCTTTCTGGGTCCTCCTCCAATTTCCACCCATCCATCCATGTTCCGATTCGCGTATCCTCACAAGGGTCGCGCGGGGTGCTGGAGCCTATCCCAACCGTCTTCGGGCAGTAGGCGGGGGCCTACTGAACTAGTTGCCAGCCAATCGCAGGGCACACACAGACAAACAACCATTTCCGTTCACACGCACACCTAGGGACAATTTAGAATGCTCAATCAGCCTCCGGAGGACCCGGAGAAAACCCACGCAGGCACGGGGGGAACATACAAATTCCACACAGGAAGGTCGAAGATGGAATCGAACCCGGTACCTCTGCACTGTGAGGTCGATCCGCTAACCACTTGGCCTTCAGGCCGGCCTTAAAAAGATCCCTTTTACCTAATAATGTAGAAAATATATTAGCAAAATAATAGGCAATTCCGATATTTATTTCACCTGGTTAATTCATTCATTCATTCATTCATCTTCCGAACCGCTTTATCCTCACAATGGTCGCGGGGGGTGCTGGAGCCTATCCCAGCTGACTTCGGGCAATAGGCGGGGTACACCCTGAACTGGTTGCCAGCCAATCGCAGGGCACACAGAGACCAACAACCATCTGTGTTCACACTCACACCGATGGACAATTTAGAGTGTTCAATCAGCCTGCCACGCATGTTTTTTTTGGAACGTGGGAGGAAACCGGAGTACCCGGAGAAAAGCCACGCAGGCCCGGGGAGAACATGCATACTCCACACAGGGAGGCCGGAGCTGGAATCGAACCCGGTACCTCGGCACTGTGAAGTCGATGTGCTAGCCACTGGACTACCGGGCCGCCCTTACCTGGTTAATGTGTTTTTTTTTTTTCCTCCTGAAAAGCACACAGCGCCAGCACATGAGTGAAGGAGGACATCACCCTCATCTATATTCCAACAAATCCACGTCAACACATTATCTCAAAGCATCACTGTAAAGCCCTGAAAGCATGACCATCATCTTGCAAAGAGAAAGAAAAGAAAAAGAAATCGTGCAAAGCTTTCACAGTGAACATCTGCTCGGCTTGGCTTTTCTTTCCTCGCTAAACGACTGCTGGCAAGCCACTTCCAAGCAATGTCTACCTGACGATCGGCTTCAGTCTGAAATGTTGAGATCACACAAGAATGGAAGATGAACTCTTTGACCTGATAATCGTTGGACAGCATGTTTCGGATATTTTAAAGTCAATCATCGAGGTTCCTCTTAAGAAGTCTGGAGAACAGCATTGACAGTAAGTGCAGACGGTGTACAGAGGCCAAATCCTTCACTGCATTTATACTTTGCAGGGAATACAATTCTGCATTTGGAATTTTTTTTTTTTTCCGTCCCTAATTACATACGCAGTCGTGCTTTGGCTGCAAATACTCCGCTGCTCATTTACCACACAAACCCAAAATGTGTTTAATCCCTACATCTGATTCCTCTCACAGTCCAACCACAAGTTCGAAGCTCATCATTAGGCTGAGCATTGACTCTGGCCAGAGCAGAACACAAGTTGCGGTTGAAACCAACTTCACACGATCATTCATTCACCCAGCGCGTATGCATAAGAGTTTACTGTCAGAATAAATAGCATTCAAATCTTAATTCAGGAGTCGAAAATCCCATGTCGACTGCATCTGGTGAGGATAAAACATGCAACTCAACCACTGCGCCACGGCTTTTCTTTCATTCAAATTCCTCCCACTTCTCTCGACTTCCTGATATGGCGTCTTCAAAGTGGCGCCGTGCGCGGCGGCGACATGCACCTGTGCCAATAAACATTAAAGCATTGCACCCGCGTGTATGGCTCAAAGCAGAAATCCTGTTTCTGTTTTTAAACCAAAGCATGATGTGCGTTCTGCAAATGTGAGCACATGTGACAGGACGAAGATGCTGATGCTGATGCCGACAATTTGTGTGCTGATACGCATTTTGTTCAGCGTTTATTGAAAACAGAACTTGCTTCCCGTACGGTGCCAATGGTCACTGTGAACTTTTATTCATGTTCACGAGTCATCAACCTAATAGCATAATTTCCCTGAGTCATTTTTGCTTACTTACACGATATCAATTAAAAACTACCAATGTACCTGCTAATTTATTTATTTTTTTCCTTTGGGTCTGGGAAGATTCTCAATGATCCATGTCACGGCAATCCACAAAGGTTGAATTAAGGCAGCAGGATTCTTTGTTGAATTTATTGTGGTTCTTGGTTTTGTTTTGTTTTTTTTCTTCAGAAAAATGTTCAAAAATGACTCAGGCCAGCCGCACACTGTAGTTGAATCCGACTTGGATTGGATCATCACAAAAAAAAAAAAAAAAAAAAAAACAGTTATAAAAAAAAAAAAA
>CAAKHF010005029.1:2946-27660 GCA_901007745.1 Hippocampus kuda
TATATAAATCGATCGATCGAGCTAGCTAGCTATATATATATATCTGTGTGTATTCTCACACACACACACACACACACACACACACACACACACACACACACACACACACACACACACACACACACACAAGAAGAACAAATGGAGGTTAATATATCAACCAATGTGGAGAAAATAGACCTGTACCAATAAAATCACAAGAGCTTCAGCAAAGGTTAAAACAAAAAGCTGTAATAACGGCTATTTGTTTTTGCCATATGGCGGCGCAGCTCACCACAAAGATATTGTGGACAGCAGCTGTGGGTGGTGTTCAAATCCACAGCCAGAATTTCTCCATGCGAGCAGGTTGGAACAGGCTCCATGCACGAATTACACACTGCGCAGACACAACGCACCATTATAGCCCTTCAGTTGATGGAGCTGTCAATACTAAACCATCACACGGCTCCTTAAATGGGACATATTATGAAAAAAAAAATCACTTTTTAATTGCTGGATGCCTGGAGTGCCAACCTTCCTATCACGTGTGAAATAAACCGACCACGTAAAATCTTTTGAAAAAAAATTAACCTATTCCAGCGAGGGATTTCGCCGTACAGTACGGTGAAAATGATATTTATTTTTTGTTGATGTGTCCATGCGCCACATACACACAGTATAGTGTTTGAACCTCTGCCATCACAAGTTAAAAAGCTCCTATTGTCTTCACAGGCTCCGCCCCAGTTGTCAGGTTTACGAAAGTGAGACAAGTGTTATAGCGTGTGAAGTGGCTTACAAGTCTTATGTTGATAAAAATAACTTCACAAATATTTCAGGACACTTCGGTACTGATTTAAATTGTGAATAAAAATGTGTCATTTGATGTAGAGAGAAATCTCTGCCCTACCACAGAGAGAAGAATAGCAGCACATTTTCTCCCCTCGTATCTGCACAAAAAACTGGTCTTCCCTACAATTGGGGGAAGCGGCGGGGGGGCACGCCGCCGGGTCACACTCTGCGGAAGGAGCATGACAAGTCATTGTTCAGGGCAAAGCATGTCAAATAAATTGTGGCCATTGGTGCTTGTTCTCACCGCATCTGTACTCCGGGCAACAGGAGAGAGCGCTGTAACCGATCACCAGTCGATCGCCGTCATCGCAAGCCGGTGCCTCACTGTCACAGATGGTCATGTTGCAATCTGGATGCAAGGGCATACTGCGATGTTTGTTGAAATAGAGAGGGAATGTTTTTCCGATAAAATGTGACAACATGCGAGAGGCTTCAGCTCACCAGTTAATACCGTTTCAAAATTGAAGAATAGTGTGGACAATATTTTGTGCCATGTATTGTTGGTATTGTCAACTCGATTGACTTTTTCTCAACAGAAAAGCAACAAGCGATAAACCTTTTCTGGTGTTACTGGTGGTAAATATTTATCCCTCCCCGTCCAGACTAAAAGTTGAGGGTTGCCCCTTAACGATGAAAAAGGTGAATCCACTGAGATATGGTCACACTCGAGAACAAGACATTATCTCTTAAGTACACGTAACCCTGAATTCAGCAACTGAGGAATAGACAGAGTTTAGGGGCATGAGCCTCGAGCACAGGGGTGTCAAACTCACTTTCGTCGTGAGACACATTTTAGTTATCATTTCCCTGGGAGGGCCGTTATGACTGAAACCATATAAAGAAGTCAAGAATAACTGTTGATTCAACTCTTGTTTAAGTTACCATCACGAGGGGGTTTGGCAACAATGAAATGCTCAGAATATCTTTTATTTATTACATCTGAGAATTTTAATTTTTGTTAGACATTATAGGAAGCATCATGGAAGTTTACATGTTTGATCAGCTTTCGCGGGACACATAAAATGATGTGGCGGGCCAGATCTGGCCCCCGGTCCTTACGTTTGACACCTGTGCTCAAGCAGGAACGAAATAACTACTAGATAAAGGGCTTGAGAAGCCACTGCCTGTTTACATTGCTTTGAGTGATGTCATAAGAAAACCTAATATCGTGATTATTTTGGTCATGATGACTGCAATTGGCTTGCAACCAGTTCAGGGTGTCCCCCGCCTACTGCCCGAAGACAGCTGGGATAGGGTCCAGCACCCCCTGCAGTCGACTCTTGTGAGGATAAGCGGATCGGAAAACGAATGAATGAATGAATGAATAATCACGATGAAACATTTTCACACCATTAAATTTTTAAATGGAACTAACCGCAGATCTTCTTGGGACAGCAGGCGCCTTCCTCCAGCACATCCAGCACGTATTCTCCCTGTCTCTCGCACATGGGCGTCGGGATAAAGCCACAATCGGGCTCCACGGCGAGCACGGAGCCATTCTCCATGCACTTGTACAAGCAACAGCCTACAGCGGAGCCGTTCCAAACCTCGCCGGGTGCACGGGGCCTGCCTTCGTTGTCCGTGCACGCTACGGAAGCCAGATGCGAATTCACAGAGAAGCAAAGTGGTCTTTTGCAGATGTTTTTTTCTGCAAATAAAATTCGACTACAAACAGCTTTAACGTCACCATGATGAGCATTGCGATAGAGAGAGACCAAATAATTTGGGGGGGGGGGGGTTAACTCCGCCTTTATATGCTTTATATACATTTGAACTTATTTGAAAACAGTGTATCGGAACACCAACAACAAATTGCAAGCGTAGAGCGTTCTCATTTTGTTCGTATTGTCTATGTGCATACATACAATTTTCTAAGAGCAGGTACACAAATGAACTGTGATAAAACATGGAAAGACTCGTCGTGAACGTCTATTTTTTTCGACAGCAAATGAGTCGAATTATTTTGTGGATTTTCAAACAGGTCAATATTTCTTTTGCAACCAAGGACGACAAACAGTTCAAATTCATGGTACAGATAAGATGCAGTCATTTGTCAGGTTTGAAAGTGGGAAGCCTCAAGAAAGGAAGTAAACCAAACTTTAAAATCCCCGTAAGGTGCATTGATAGACAGCGGTTTAAACAAACTCCCCAGATTGAAAAATTCTACGGAAGGCATGCTTTGTAATATATGCCATATATCATGGTGCATCTGTTTGCTAATGCTCTTGTGAAACAGCCATCTCCAAACTTCAGCCTGGTGCACTTTGCAACTCCCAAATATTGTTTCCTTTTCATTTTCCCAAGATGACAGAAAACGACTGTTGTTTTTAGATGGGACTCACCGCAGCGATTCTCGGTCACACAGTGCGGGGAATCAGCGCGATGCAAGAGGGTCCCTCCACGGCAAACACACTCCTCTCGGATGAAGGGGCAAGTGGTCTCCTCATAGTAGTCCTTGTTCAGACAGGTGAGGCTGGCGCAGGTGTTCACGCAAGGATGGTACTCCTTGCCGGCTGGGCACCGCAGAGCTGCCGGGGATGGGTGATGAGCTTTGAGTTCAATCTGTTCTGTCACCAACTTTGCAACTCAGTACTTTTGATTAAAAATAGTGCTGTACCTTTTTAGGAAACCACTCATAATATAAAGAGGAACAAATCTCAGTTAAAAGCAATGTTTTGCTGAGCTGAATTTCATAGATAATTGATTTTTATTTCCCCATTCTTTGCTTTTGTGTCCAATGTCAGTCTACTTGTAGCTCATGCGCTAACCTGTAAGCTAACAGCCAGAGTGATGAATTGTCACAGAAACTATTTTGCATAATGCCGGTACATGGCTCGTTCATTGAAATGATATCTAAGAAGCACAATGACATAACGTCTTAATTCCTCACACCTCCTATGTTACTTTTTACTTCCATTTGCTACCGCTGGTATTACGAGCATGTTGGCCGGATAGTCTTCGTGTGATTGTCTGGACCATTTTTACCTCAATTTTTGGCTTTCAACATTGAGCAAAAAAAAAAAAATTGACCAAATGACAGCGCTTAACTCAAAAGACACCTGAATTCGAGCACTCTTAAGTCAAGGCACCACTGTGTCCGCATCTGTGTGTGTGTGAGACGTGTGTGTTCTCACGGCAGAAGTTGTGTCGTCTCCAGTTGACGCACACTTGATGTGTGTAGCAGACAGCCACATAGGCCGCCAGGAAGTCACACTGGTGGTCCTTGTAGTGCAGGTCGCCCGCCCACATGATGTCACAGAACTGGTCCGGAGGCACCTGCAAAACACTCGAACCAATGTCATATTTCTCTATTCATTGTGGACTGCTATGGTAGAGAATACTATGATGCATTGAGACTGGTTCCCAACCACAGTGCTGTGATATAAAAGGTGAGGAATATTGGGAGGCAAAGAAGCAAATCAACGCTTCCAAAGAACATACCTTGTGATGGCATGGTGTGAAGGCTCTCTGGTGGAGCATGTATAGACAAATCGAGCAGTCCTCAACGGTGCAGTTGTCTCCGACCCTACGAGTGTGCTCGCTTTCGTCGGGCATGGGGATCCGCCAAGACTGCAGGAAGAGCATCATGTTCCCCACCTCTGTCACCACACTGCCATTGGGCAACCTCAGGTCATTCTCCAGGTTGCCGTCGCAGAAACCTGCCATGATGGGTAGACGTGGGGTCAAACTGAAAATGTCAGCTCGTGTTGATTTGATTCCACCCCATTCAGCCTGCCGTGATGCAGCCACTCACCGCATAGGCCGAGAGTGGGCACAGATGTTTCATTTGGTGTGATGAACTGCAGCACCATGATCCCTGTGCTGTGATACCACTGTATGGTGACGTGGCCAGCTGTTTTGATAAGATACATAGCGCCAGTGTCTTCCACACGAAGAGAGCGGAGGGAAAACGGCAACCTAGTGGGCCTGTAGTTCACTGTTACCTAAACACATTCATACAGAGATATTCCAGAAAAGTTCATTTGCTTCCGCAGTTCAACACAAAAAGAGACACTCACGTTTGACAGAGATTCATCATTTGGAGTAAATAAATAAGAATTCTCATGCCACACAATTTTGCATGGCACACAGTGGTTGGTAATCACTGCCCTGTTGTAGCTTTCTCACTTTAGTGTCAGCTATAATCATCAAAATTATAATACAGTCATCAAATCATAGAATATTTCAGTCTGTGTGTCGTGAATCTATATCATGATTTCAACTCTTACAAATGAAATAAATGACATTTTCCCGCGCCTGTAAATGAAGACTTTTCAATTGAATAATCTGAGTCACCTTTCGATCCAGTCGATTTATAATAATACGGTCAGAAGAGGTCGTGATATTTAATTTCCTCAAACACAGACCAGATGTTCCACCTGTTGGACTCTGTAGGAAAAGAAAATGAAAGCACGTTTTACAAAAAAAAAACAACAAAGCAATCGTAATGGAGCAAGCTGTGTGTGTGCCACTCACAGGTCTTCTGATTGAGTTTACGCTCTGCGATGAAAGAAAAAAAGCCCCAAAAACCATCAGAATAATAATACTGGTTGTCTCAAAAACATGACATCATTTAAAATTATGAACATATGGGTATCTACATGTCTTAGACAAACCAAACTAAATCGGCTATATATTGAAAAAAAAAAGAAAATATTTTTCAAAATTCTAACAACATTCAAAGCAATATAAATGTTAAAAGCGATTTCACAAATATTTAATCTTAAGTGTTGAATATGCGCGTGGCCTGTGAACAACTGTTAAGACACCTTGAAAGTGTTTGAAATTGTGATAAAAAAGCACAATGTCTACTTTAAAATTAGTTATGTTTTAATCTGGCATTAAAATTGGTGCTCATTTGAGAGAGAATGGGCTGTTATTAGTCAGGCAAATGATGTAAAAAAACAAAAAACAAATACGGATATGTTTAAAAATGAATAAAAAAATCTTAAATGTATATTTTAAACTGTTTGACTATTACTTTTGGATTTTATTCTTTTTAAAAAACTATAAATTATTTAATGAGGTATACAGAAAAAAAAGATTTTAAAAAATCAATTTTCCTAAAACAACAAAATAGCAAGATTACTGCAATACATATGACAGAATGGAGCAGGCCATACGCTGTATATAATCAGAGTTCTATATTACCTGGCTCGTTGGACATTTCTCTACCGTGCCAATAATAGTCTCTCCCGGCAGCTTAACCAGGACATATGAGCCGTCATCATACAAGGCCACATTGTTGCCATCAAACGTGATCAAGCGCAGGTCAGACATCACAGTGCAACGACCTGACAAAACAACCCCACTTGATCATCCGTCTTGTTAAATCTGCACCATCACTGTATGTAGGTGAGTGACCACGCGGTGGCTTACAAGGGCACCGCCACTGTGGGCAGCAGGGGTCCATGTTGATGAGGACAGGCAGGCCCAACAGGTTGCACCGGGGTTGGGTGGTGTCAAAGCGGCAATGCAGGGATGCGTTGTAAAGCAGCAGCTGCCCGTTGAAACAAATGAGCTCTGCACACTCGTCGATACGGGAGACGTATGGAGGCTGAAGGGATGTGGAGCAGAGAGATATGTGCATTTAGAATGGGCAAAATAGTTCCAGTAGAAGACAGTATAGTTTAGATAGAAAAAAAAAGGCAAGTGGAACCACAGGCTCGATTCATAAAGTGTTTTTCATTCAAATGTTTATAGTGAATTAGTTTTTATGACTGTGTTAGCCTAAGTGAGTGATAGTGACGGCACATGGCTTACATTGTCCTTGGAGTGGAAACCGAATCCAAACCAATGACCCCCTTTACACTAACAAGCTCATTTTTGTGCTTTTTTTTTTTTTTTTTTAAACCTGTCCTGTTGTGCAGTATGGTGGATCTGTATTCCATTTTATGCCCGAACAGTTTTTCTGTGCAAAGAAGAGTTTGACATGCAGACAGAACGAGGTCGTAGAGAGGACAGACCATGAGAAAAGAGAGAACCAAGCATGAAAAGAACCATAAAAAACACCATCATAACGGTATAAAACTTGAACTTTACGGAGGAGTTGGATCTTATCTATCGAATATGTGAACTGGAAAGGCAGAGCTGGACACTGTGAGGAAGGGACACAACGAGTCACAAACAGGACAAGGGTGAGTGAGACAGGCAGTGCGATACCTTGTGAACAAGGGACGGAACGACTAGCACATAGGACAGGAAAGGATAATCACGTTTCAACTTTATCATCTTGACTCTCAGGATGATTGTAACTCTATTTGGAGTCAAAAAGACATCACACTGTGCATGCCCGTTCTTGTAGATGCCGTCAAACTTACAGTACAGGGGGTCGTGGGCATGAAAAACGCAGACGTGCTTAACGCCTCCTCTGTTGTCGGAAATGCGTCTTCACTTGTCAATACTTCTGCGGTCACCGGCTCGGTGCTTGTGACGCTCGGCGTGGAGGTTGCCACGGCAACCGTCAAAGCGTCGGTGGGCTGAGATTGAGGAGGAGTAGCCGTGGTAACGGCGCTAGTTGCAGGGGAGATGGAAGTAGGTGGCGTGGACGTCATAAGGACGGGCGGCACTGAAGTTGATGTTGCGGTAGCGCCAGTGGTGGAAGTTACCGAAGGACTAGCAGTCGAAATGAGGGACGATGTGGAGGGCCCTGTGGGAGTAGTCGAGGGTGTTGGGGGCATCTGAGTGGGTGTACTTGTGGGGGGAGTTGTAGTGGTGGCGATCACTGGAGGAGATGGACTGAAAGTAGTGGCGCTGGTGGATGGCCTCATGGTGGTGGAAGATGTAGTGAGGACTCCAGTGGTGCTCGTGGAAGTTGGGGTAGTCGTAGGCCTTGGAGTTGAAAGCGTTGTCGGTAGCGACGTAGTCATGTCAGGTCGAGTCACAAATGCAAAGGGGGTGGCAGTCGGGGGAAGAGTCACGCCTAAAATGGGCAAGGCAAGGCAAGGCAATTTTATTTCTATAGCACAGAGAAGCTTTCCAAAATGACTGACAGTGAAATAGATGTTCATGCCTTCAAGACCTTAATCAAAGGTATGGGAAAATTATTTTTAACCCGGATTTAAAATCATTTACAATTGGGGTTGACGTATTCCACTTGCGTACAACAAACATAATAGCGAAATGCCGCTTCACGATGTTTGGCTGCACTAATTAACACAAATCCGCAAATCTCAGAGCCCTACTGGGTTCATATTCAATTGCGTCTTTCATGTAATCAGGATCCAAACCATTCAGTGATTTCGAGATGTGTCGCAAAAAAGGGTGTTTAATATCACAAATCAGAGTTTTGATGAGTGAGCGTATCGAGAGTGGAACATCTGAAGTTGAATAGTCCTTAAGTCACAAAAAAAATAAAAATCCATCTCTCCATTCTAATTTGCATTATACCTTTGTTATTTGTCGCTTCAGTTATTTTCTTTCTCACTATGTGATCATTTTCTCCAGGTACTTTCTCCAGGCTGTACGCACTGGCCCAACATCCCAAAACGGATTGTGATCAACCTTCGAGGTTGCACTGAAAGGATTACTCACAATCCTCCATGTAGACACATCTGCTGGTGACCTCATCTAGGACCATGTTCTTGGGACATCGTGGGAAGCAGCCCTCCACGCTGTGATATACAGCCACTCGTTAAAATCCTTTTTAAAATACTGTCAAGTGTGCATCGTAAGAGGCGGGGTGCGCTTACAGAGGCAGGAAGTTGCAGCGTGTGGCATCTGGGTCACTGCATGTGCGCACGCAAGGGCTGGCGCAGGCCTGATAGCGCCACTCACACATCATCCGGTAGGGGATGACAAAATGAGTCTCTGCATGATGAGAGGCGCAAATTGGTTAGTGCTGATGCACATATAAATGTAAAGCAGCGGTTCTCAAATTGGGGACCATGACCACCATCGTGAGCCATAACTTGGATATATCCATCAATAAATTATGTTGAGTTATTTAAAAAAAAAAAGTACACTGCATATTTTGAGCCGATGAAAACCTCTGATATGATTGTGACTTGACATAATCCTTTTCCTTGTGTTGTTACATATATTTTAAGAATTCAACTTAAAGTAAAAAAACATTTATTATTATTCAGTGTAGGTTGTTTGGACTATTTTTAAGAACGTAATGGTTTTTTTTAGAGGCGAGCACAGCAGCTAGAATTTCATTTTATTGAGTTTGGTTCAGTATCTATCTTTTGAACAAGCAATGAATAATTTGGTTAAAACAATATAGTAATTGTAAATAATTACTATGGGTTTTCAGTGGGCAACATTATTTGTTTAATTGGTGATCGGTTAATGCAGCTGGTCCTTAGACAGACTGTCTCTCCTGTAAGGGATCCCTGGACCAAAAAAAAAGTTTGGTAATCCCTGATGTACAGAACCATTTCCACCAAAGAGTGTTCCAGACGTATTCCACACACCCTCGAGTATGAAGCTGCTGCTAACTTTGAAACCGCCAGAGGTGTCATATCTCACAGCTCGAGCGGCGGTGCGCGTCAAGGTCAGAAAGATCCCCGGTTGGCCGGCGAGTTCAAACGAGGTGTGACCGGGCAGAAACAGCCCGTGATGTTGGATGAACGTTGCCCGGCGTCTGAACTCCTCCTCTGGACTCCAGCGCTCCAGCTGGACACATCTCTTCCCCGACACCACGAGGAAGAAATTGGGTCGCTCTGCAGACTCCAGGGACACCACGGGGATGCCTGGGGAAATAGCCGCTGGGGATGAAATTACTGCAATCCTATAAGGGTACAGTGTAACCTCTCAAGTGGAACACCCTTTTTTTTTTTGCCCTCTTTAGTGCATGTTCTCTCTCAGAAGTGGGTTTTGCCTGGCATTTTGTCAAGAACTGATCCAAGGACGTTTGCTTTGTCGGTTTTTAACCATTCTTCAAAAATGTCCAAGGCGCCCGCTTGGTGAACACTTTTTCTGGGCGATTCACATTTACGTAAAATTATCGGAATGCCTCATGGCCCGAGGTGCGAATTCCTCTTCCCATGTTCGACTTTGCAGGTTGCACTATTGTGGCGCGTCATGGTGAGAACCTACGATGCTTACGTGACGTCCTGTTCCTGTACAGGCCTGCCGTGACCATGAAGTTGTAGAGGAGGCCCGGCGTAGGTGAATGGCCTGACGTGTCTCTCATCAGAGGAAACACTGAGCCACTCGTGCGATTCACTCCCATCATTGTGTGATTGTGGACAGCGCTCACCAAGGAATACGGTCCGTCGCCTAGCGCTTTGTTGCACAGAACAACAATTTAGCTTGAAGGAAGTAACTGAGTAACGGCTGGGATTGCATTTATAAATACCTTGATTGTAGTATTCACAATCCTGGGCTGAAATGAAGAAACATTTAGGAGACATTTGACAATCCGCATGTGACTGTACGTATGTGTGCGTGCGTGGCAGTGTACTCACGACACACCGAGGGCGACCTCCAGTGTATGCTGATGCCGTGCTGGCAACATTTGTGGGCATAGGCAGCGATGGATGTGCACAGACACTCACAGTCGCCCCCCCGGTCGCAGTTGCAAGTGTCGGTCAGGCAATTTCTGTAGAACCAGGCCACGTCCACCTACAGGGTATGAGCGTTATTTTATATGCAAGTTCACTGCGTTAGACAGAAACACTGGTGGAAAGTCACAAAGTTTGTGTATATTTTCTGCTTTTTTTGTCATTGTTAGAGTTTTGTGTGCAGAATTTTGAGAGAAAAAAAAAAGTGCCATTTTGGAACACGTTTGAAACCTAACATTTATGGGGAGAAAGTGAGGCACTGTAAATGCTTTCTGGATAATCTTAATCTTAATAATAATGCTAGATTTTAAAAAGTATCATGCAAGATGGACTTTGTTCGTGTCTCCATGGGGGTAAATGAACGGAGGCCTTGTTGAAAGGGTGAGGCCTTGTCAATAATTCAGATAGGGGATGAGCTATCAGCACAAAGGATGGTGGATCAGTACGGAAGGGATCGGGTCACCAATATGACAGAGTCAATACGCGCTCAGTTATCTTAGTCCAAAAGAAAGCTCAACTCAACTATGAGTCACAGGTGGTATATAAAGTTATAAGAAAAAGTATGTGACCGCTTTCGAATTATTATTATGACTAATGTATGTGGAAATCCCAGTTCACATACTTTTTCTATGTTGCCCTACATTCTGACAGCTGTTTCTAAAGGTTATGTCCTGTGAAATATAGCCACCAAAATAATAGAAATGCAGCTCATGGCCTTGTTTTTTCGAAGTATTATTTTTTTATGTTGGTATTTATTATTAACCCACTTTCTCTTCAATCAAGAGGCAGCAGAAACATGACAGGCTCACTTAAATATTATATCCCATGCAGTACATGATTAATCATCTCCTAATCAGGATCCGGGCAATCGTTAATGATATGTGTTCATCTCTACTAAGGAGTCTCATACATCAAGTGCAGTCCTCTGGGCTTTGTGCTTTGTTGTAGAGCTGCGGTCCAACAACTGCTCATGTATGAAAATATAGGACTCCATCTACTGGCAGCAGATGATAAATAATGTAATATAACTTCACTGTTTGTTGGGGAGGGTCACGTTCAATTTAAATGGTTAGTATGACCATTTTATATTGCATAATAATATACAGTACTGCATTTAGTAGTTTGATTAAGTAACTGTGTCATGGGGGGCTTTTTATTTTCTGTGATGTAGCATGTTATGCAAAAAGGATTTCACTTTCACTCTTACAAGAAAAATCCGATTTCCAATTTTAACATACTTTTCCTGCTGTGGCAAATCGAAAAAACAAATGGCAATGAAAAACAAGTTTGAGCTCAATGAACCCAAGTTTTTTTTTCCCCAGCATTAACTTTCATCAACTTACACATAAAAATAGGACTTAGTCATTAGATTGATAACAGAAAGCTTTAAAAAAACGCATTTACAACGTCTTGAAAAAAATGTCCAAAGGTTCACAGCCGTAAATTAAAATTAAATTTGTTGTAATGGTCTGGGTCAGCGGCGTCAAACTCATTTTTGTCACGGCCCACATTGTAGTTACAGATTCCCTTGGAGGGCCATAATGATTGTGAAGTTTGTGAAACCAATTTTTAACCACCTCCACAAAGTACATACACAGCAACAAATAGATGGGTAACTAGCTTTGACATCAGAAGTCTAGAAGAATGGATTGTTCAAACATTTTAATTATTACATTATATGTGACAAATTGAAATGTTGCTTCAGACTTCAGCAAGCATCATGGAAGTTGACAATCCTTGAATTGCTTTCGCAGGCCACATAAAATGATGTGGCGGGCCAGATCTGGTCCCCGGGCCTTGACTTTGACACCTGTGGTCTATGTTATTTATTTTAACATTATAATGATCACCGCGATCATTTTAGTCAAAATACTCATCGTATTTACTTGTATCTATTACTGTCTACTCACCACATTGTGACAGGATGCAAAGACCTCGCTGTACAGAAGTGCACATTCCCTCTTGGCGTACGGTTGTCTCCCCAAGTCGGCTTCGCACGGTCGCTCCACAACATAGTCACTTTGACACTACGACACCCAATCACCAAGAATGATACTAAGATGACGGGGGGGGGTTGATACAGAAGGTGGGAGGCTGTACCTGTCCCAGGGTCCAGCTGTCGCCAAAGGTCTGTGCGTTGTTAACCTCCATGCGGCTGGACGTGGTCATGTCGTTTACAGTCACGCTGTCGAAATTTCCACATAATCCGCTGAGAAGACCCTGGAGGAAAATTCCAAACGCTTTCAAGGGGATACAATATGGAAAATGTGCTTTTTAATTGAATGTGTTGTATACACACAGTTGAGTTGAAACCAAACAAGTTCATCCAAAACCGTGGTGACCATCACACACACACACACACACACACACACACACACACACACACACACACACACACACACACACACACACACACACACACAAAATCGCTGTGAAGTAAGATTGGCAGGCAAAGACTGACTGCCAATAAAATGCCTTCCGATGGGATACAAGAGTAGTCAGAGGACTATGAAATCTGTCCTAATTTAAAATGATTGACAGCTGCACACCTTCCACCGAGGCCCAGCTCTGATGTGCACGGTTGTCTTACGGTCCCAGAGGACGGTCAAGGCCTGATCGGGGAAATGGACCACGGTGTAAAAGCCGGCTTTCCACAGCTCGAATACAGACTCTCGACCCACCACGGTGGATGGGCTCTGCATGGGGAAGCGACAATCACACGTCTTATTTGCATCGATTGTCAGCTTTTTTTTGTTGTCGTTTGTTTTTAATATGAGTTTGTGTGAGTGTGTACAGGATTGCCAGAGTTGTCCATGAAGTAGATCTCGGTAAGTCCCACATGTATGACCAGTGTTTTCATGCACACAATGCCACTCTCATAGCAGTCCTTATTTTGGGCAACAATGGAGACTTCAGTTTCTCCTGAACTCTGCGCACAGGAAGAAGGTCATTCATTAACAAAACCCCCCTTGAGAAGAGGCCTAACATTGACATTTGGATTGTACACACTCAGGAAATACAGCAGCGTGATTACGCTGCAAGGACCCACTTGCCCACTCTTTTCGGGTTTGCACGGTGGTCTGCAAATCTGTCGGGTCTCAATTGGCACGCCTGTTCCAGCCATTCTAATTCTATATCCCTGGGAGCACAGGAGCCCTGAGGTTTGGGTTGAACACTGATCTCTTTGTCATGCTAAATCTTCACCTAGCACTACCAAGGCACAAACAAAGGAGTACACACATAGGTACGCCTTCACCTACTCTGGGGGAAAAAAAAAAAGAAAAAAGAAAAAAGCAACAGTCAGAGAGGTTTGGCTGCTCTCTACCAGGGCTAAATCACCATTGCTTCAAAACGTTGAGCGGTGCAACTTTTCAATGATTTGTAAACAAATATTTGGGTCTCTGTAGTGTGAAATTAAACAGCCAAATACTGTAAACATTATTTTGTTATCTGACTATTTCTGAGAATGTCTCCAAGCAAAGACTGGTTAATGTGTCTGCTACATGCTGGGATCCACACATAAATTGGCAAGTGTCATTTGGTGGCTTGGTAATGAAGTGCTGCCTCGATGAGTGAAAATACAAGCGAACTTTCAACTGTATTAATGTTGCCATTCACCCAGAATTTGGAAAGGAGGGAGAGGTTCAATACGATTCAATTAGAAACTGGTGCTTTGCACACACGCCATTCATTTGCAATCTGGACGCGGCGGGATGAACATCTCCTTTTCGGCAGGGAGTCTCCCTGAGAGGCTCCAGAAATCGGCAATAAGATAAGAAAACCTTTATTAGTCTCGCAATAACACCACAGAAATTCACTCGATATGTTGCTCATATCTTTTTTCAAAAAAGGAGTCTTTAAGTTAGCAACACTAAGTAGCCCTCGCTTCACTGCACACACGAGCTCTGCACGGCAACTGTTTTCATGTACGACAAGTGAATATCAACTAAGCAAGTGTGCTGTAGTTCTTTATTCATTGCATATTTAGTTTGAAAAATGTAAGAGACCATTTTTAAAACAACTGGGAAGTCTTTTGAATTACGGGGGATAAAAAGCGCAATATTTCTTAGTAACCAGGCTGACAAATTGCAGACCAACCTCACATTCCAGTCCATTGTCTAGCTAGATGCCCCAAAACTTTTACAGTTATATTTACAGTATGGACTGCCACTCATTGTTCAGGGAACTCGCAATGTAGTAGAATGCGATTGTCAAATCTCAAATGCTACAATTTTTTTTGGAAGAGGACCTTGAAAAAGTAATCACAATCAGGATCATTTCTCATCATCATTCAAACAGATTAGGGATCCATCCACTTACTTTAAGCAGGTAGACCTGACAGTCTGAGTGGTAGTCGTACTCCAGGCCGTCAAAGGTGTGGTAATGTCTGTCGCTATAGACAGTGCACACAGCTGGACACGGTGAATAACTACAGTTGAAATAGCCACGATGACACACGCTGAGGAGATGGCGAACAGCAGGTGCATGCAAAAAAAAAAAAAAAAAAAAGCAGAGAGCAAGTTCAACGTTCCGGACTGTTTTATTTACGGGTTTGTTCCAAATGAGCATCATTGCTAACTCAAACATATTGTTTTGTATTCGACCTCTCAAGACTACCACAACTTATTGGTGCGCCCTCTCATTGTAGACATGTCCACTCAAGGTTAAGATAATTGGTGCACTATAAATAGTATGAGGGATGATTATTTTTCGGACCTTCCAGTGGGTGTCACGAAGTGATCCTTCGGCTGTCATGTTCAAACTCCTTCAGCATATTTGCACAATTACACCAGGATAAATTTGTTTGCAAAAATGGGTGAGCTTTCTGGCATTCCTAAAGACGCCTAAAATCCCCTCTCATTCGTCAGGAGAATAACAACAACAAGTCATTCCTGGCGGGCCTTTGACATACCATTTATAACAGGACGTTTCCACAGTTTCTCCAGGGAGGTACTCCAGACCAAGCCAGACACACGGGCAGTTCTCCGGATAGTAACACTCCCCACGGTGCAGCACCAGCCTTTAAATAGAATATACCGAGCATACAAATATACATTCAGAACCAGATTGTCGACTAGACACAGACACAAACCGTAAAGAAGAAAGCAAGCGATGTGGAACGTGATCCTAATGTTAGTGTGAAGATCTTGAAGATGAAAGCATACGCGACAGGCTCTCTCTTGATTAAGTACACCGTGCCTTTAATCATTGGAGATGACTACCCGCTAATTACATCTCCATCTTACGGACAGCCTCCGGATTTTCGTCCTTTTGTGCTCACATCCACTTGCATACATTTGAAAATTAATCTCATTAATGAGATCATTTTGTCAGAGATTTGCCAAAAGAGCTGAAATTGCACTGATGTCTCTTGTTGTTATTTTAATTATTATTATTTGTAAGTATACCTGCAAGGCAATTTCGGGACCTCTATGACAGAAATGAACAATAATAATGTTGGGAAGGTTGGGCATGTATTACCCAGGAGGGCAGATGCAGCCCGGGATGCAAGGCGTGTTGGGCGGGCAGGTGACATTCAACATGAGGTTGCGGCACGTCGGCATGCAGGCCACTCCGCCTCTGTGCTCGGCGCAACTGTGGTACACTTGACCCGCGGGGCACTGCCCAATCTCTGGGCTGTCTGGCTCTAAGCGCAAAGAGAGATGCAGGTAAATCAATGCCTCTGCCCTCCTCACCAACCAAAACAGGTTGTCCTGGGAAAGGAGTTACAAGACTGCGA
The DNA here is from genome assembly GCA_901007745.1 of Hippocampus kuda. Lineage (NCBI taxonomy): Eukaryota > Metazoa > Chordata > Actinopteri > Syngnathiformes > Syngnathidae > Hippocampus > Hippocampus kuda. Next base: position 19,021 of record CAAKHF010005029.1, read on the forward strand.
ACATAATAAGCTTGATTTCAGCAAGGGAGACACAGCCTGAAACAGCACTTTGTTGTGAGAAGAAACAAGAACTGAAGGAAGGGGGAGTGCTATGGAGGGAGGGGTTACCTTTTTCCTCTGGCACACACTCCAGCTTCCCATTCCTGCACAGGCTGGTACAAAATGAGGGCGAAAAGAAAGGTTAGCCCAACTGCATTTTGTCTCAATTGGAAATCCTTTGAGATTTTACAGTATAACCCCTGATGAATCATTAAATTGACATTTGTGATAACACAAATAAATGTTGCTGTCGATTAGAACATTAAAAAAAAAAAAATCGATTATTTATGCCTATCTGCATATTTTTGTGCTCTGTCTGCAACACCCTAAAATGCCATCCAAATTGCCCCAAAAAAGTATTCGAACCCTTCCTAACATCTTCAAAGACTGAGTAGTTTCACTTATATTATATATATATATATATATATATATATATATATATATATATATATATATATGTGTGTGTGTGTGTGTGTGTGTGAATTACCGTTTGAATAATGCTGAAAAACTCTCGCATTTCGCAAAGAAACAACTCTTTGCATTTCACAACCTGTTCTTTCTGATGCGCCCTGATAGCGGCTGAGTAGCTAGTGGTGACTTGACAGTGAATAGCAACATGATTGCGACAGAGGTCAGACAAGGCTCCAAGTGCAGTTGACGCCAGAAGAAGCAGGGCAATAAAGACAATGTAGAGAAAAATCTGGACCATTTTTGACAGTGGTACATGTTGATGACTGATCAGCTGGTAATGGCTAGCAGTAGCCCATCGTCAATGCGAGATAGAGCATTTAAACTAATAATAATAATAATAATAATAATAATAATAATAATAAGGGTCTTTATGTATCATTGGCTTAAATGCATGATAAACTTGCAAAAAGGAGATTTATATTTGGTATTTTTACAGTTCGCAAAATTTCCCGGTGCAATGTCTCCCCCCGACGCCCCAATGAGTGAGTGTTCACAGTGTGTTTCTCTAACGTGACGTGGATGTTGCAAGCGGGAGGGCAGCCAAAATGATTTTCTACATTTTTGAGCAAGAAAGATGTGACTCACCAGGGTCCAGTGGCGCTGAAGATGACCTCGCCTGGTTGAGACACACCGGCCAGGGTGTAGCAGTGGCACTGCGCCCTGCCAAAAAAAAAAAAAAAACAGAAGTTACTCACTCAGGACTGTTGTTTATCATTGGTTGTGCAAACATTCTTGTTCAATAAGCACACAAAATCCGAGATCCACCTTTCTCTTCAGCTGGAACTTGTACTTTAGTTATAGTCAGTGGACTTTGTGGGTCAAGAAACTGAAAGTTTGGGATTGGCTCAGCCAAAGACTGGACGAAATCAAACTGGTAGTCATGGGTTGACGCAAAGGGGACTGGGCACAATCAATGCCCTTGTAGTCGGACACATTTACAGGACATCTGCAAGGATGCATGGTTAAAAACGGCAATTCAACAGTCAACAACGTGAAGTCCATGCACATGATTTTCCTTGGTGGGCCACAAAAAAAGATGTGGCAGGCAGGATCTGGCCCCCTGGCCTTGAGTTTGAAACCTGTGTTCTAAATGATTTGTGACTCAACATTAAAAGGGAAGTGAAGTCAAAAATGTACTTGACAATAATATGTTCTAAGCTCCCCTAATCGTCTAAACATGGAATGAATGATGAATATTACATTTGCGAAATATGGGATAGGGAGCAAAATCCATCTCTGTTTAACCATCTTGTATTTATTTATTTATTAGTGTATTAATTTCTTTATTTGCTTAAATCCACATGCGATTTGTGGGAAATGAGTTAGGAAGCAAAACCCATCTATTTCTATTCATCTTTTTTCCCTGCTTTAATTCCTTTGCCACAAACGCAATATTAATCAGAATACCGTGTTTAGATTAGTGGGGGCGCAAACAACTTGACTTGACTTCCCCTTGAAAAAAAAGACAACAAAATGCTAGTTAGACAGAGGTGTGTTCACATCCTATTTCCGCAGGAGACTGGACAAGTCTTACAGTCGCACACATCGCTGGCGCACGTCGTCATAGTAACTGCCGTCAGGACAGCCACACCCCTCAGCGCAGTCATCGGGGTTGCAGATCTCCATGCTGGACAGAGCACGACAGGACCGCCCGCAGGACGACACACACGAGTGGTACAGCATCCCTCCGAGACACACCACTCCTACATGCATACAACAAACGGGAGGAAAAGACATGACCTACTTTCTGTAATCAACCCTTTCCCATAATTTATTTTCGACAATTATGCAAAGATATTGTTTCGGAATCTCGACAGCGCTTAAACTCACTCCGGCGGCTCTCACAACTTACCGCATTCGGAGACGTGTGCTCGGAAATTAATGTCAACTCCAATCTTGGAGCAGAGCAGGGCGTAGTGGGCCAGAGCGGTGCACAGACAAGAGCTCCCGCAGCGGCAGGCCTGGTAGCGACATTGCTGCCGGTAAACGTTTGGACCAATGTAGTCGTGACACGGGGTGAACACACTACCCAGGAGCACCTCACACTGGGAGGCATAGAATACTAAAAAAAGATAGGCACACACACAACGCATTATCTGTAAAGCGTAGAATGTTGGACAATGTTAAAGGATCACGCATAGCAAGAAAAATACGCTTTGAAAATTCTCTTAATGTAATTTGTCAGGTGTGTCAGGATTCCACTGCAATCTCACTTTAACCTTACTACAGTGGACAGTTTATCATATTATGAGGTTACAGGGTGCATGAAAGGGTTTATTAATTGAATTACCATTCTGTAAATTGATCTCGCAAGGGTCAACAACGGGCAGGTTAAGCGGCGCAACGCAAGCTGAAGACACTTTCCAAGCGTTTGCATGAAGCTGTGGCGTACCCTCAATCATACCAGCAGGGGACCTGGACACAAATGAAACAAAAGATACAAAATGTTATCAAATCAGACTTCATTGGCAAACCTGGATTAGAAGCGACAAGAGCAAACTGACAGAAAGTCATCCCGAAGATTTCCATTTAAGGTCCCGCAAAGGCCGAGCGTCAATCCGCGCCAGCGGCTGTCGAGCTGCAGATGGACTCTGCCGCCTCTGCCGTCATAATGCAGCCTCAGACCCAACCGTGCCTTCAGTTGAGTGAACACAGATGTCAGCTTGCGCACATCCATTGTATCTGCATACCCAGATGAAAAAAAAAAAAGCATGTAAATAGCTGTTAAGGTGCCAATTTGGTTTAAAACTCTTGTTGTGTTGTGGCTTTAATTGACGCACTTTAAATACAGAGTCCAAAAAGTTATTTATCTTTTTGTTTGAATATAGATGGATTTACTCTTCATAGTTCAATGGATTCAATTCTGATTTTTTTTTTTCCCCTGGAGAGTGCCGCAAATGGGATCTATATCATGGCAAGTGCACAAATGCCGACTACACATTCTGCACAAATTTACCCACTGTAAATCTCAACAACAGAGAAAGCGTACAGCATTAAATATGATGAAAATATAGTACGTTAGAGAAAATTTGCAAAAGTAATTCCAGAGGCTGGCAGCCAGTAGAGTAATGTGGCGCTTGATCTTATTTACATCAATGAGTGGAAAGAGTCAACTTAGGCCTGCTAAACACTATGTAACATTTAATATTTTTATGATTTATGTACTATATTCGTGTTTACTTCCATCACTGCCCGGTGATGATGCTCGTTCAGTTTATTTGTATCTCTGGGTGTTTGCACAGCATGTGCTGGTTTCGTGTCTTCAGTTAGTGTATATGGGTGTCATTTGAATAATACATGAAAACTTGGAGGAAGCAATTTCTGGATAGATTGAATGCTGAATGAAAACATATGGAAGCATGTTGAATGATATGTATGAAGCCAACTACCGGTAATTTGGATTTTTATATTGAAAAAAAAAGAGAGAAAAATGAGGTTATTGTAAAACAAATGAAGGCTTTGGAGTGGCCTAGTCAAAATTCAGACTTGAATCTGATTGAATTTCTGTGGCAGCTCAAACTCAAACACTCCAGTGATGCTGAACTGAAGCAATTCCGCAGAATTTTTTTTAAAATTCCCCTTGACTCTTTTGTGTAATCAAAAAAAACACCCAAAATAAAATAATAAATACCCAGGAACAGTATTTATCAAAATCATGAAGGTAACAGGAATGTTAAAAGTGAATTTGTCAATAGCCACCATCAATATAAGGAAGGATGGGTGCTGAGTTGACGCCGATCATCACTCCTCCTTCCCTGGTTAGAGTGATCTGACGACTGACATCCTCCTCGAGCACCAGACTCACTGATTGAATACACACCTGCTTCTGTAAACACGACAAGACAGGTTAAAGATTAGTGTGTACGTGAATGTATTGCATGAGGAGCCATCGGGATCATAATTCAGGATGACTGCGTATGAAAGTGAGGAATCCTGAATTACAGTCCCCGACGGCTCCTCATATGGCTGTGTCGACTTCATCTCCTTGGCACCTCATTGCAGGTCGTGTACTGCAGCGTGACAGTAAATCTGCTGCTGCCGCGGCTTTTTGCGAGCACGTACTGGCACGCACCCGGTTGGAGAAACATCCTCCCGTCGAAAGTGGTCACAAACACGTCGCCCATCACCGAACACTCCGCTGAGGGTGGGATGGACCAAACGAGTAAAAAAAAAAAAAAAAAAAAGACTGCTTCACTGCTTTCTCAGCAAAAAGGTCAGAAAGTCTCACCGGTGCAGTTGCTTTCCGTGCAGTTCCATACGCCTCCCATGCAAATACTAAAAAAAGTATTGAAGTCGTTAAACAGCACATCGGGGAAATTAATCTTTCTGAACTGAATACACGTCAACACTCACCAAACACTGCAACCTTGTCTGAGCACATGTCCGTGCACGTACGACGAACCATGGTAAACGCACGGGCATTGGGAAGCGGCTATGCATGTGCCGTTTTGAAGAATGAGCCCTCATGGGAAAAAAATCATAACATGATCAGATTTGGAATTAGTGGCGAGCAGAGCATCGCCCCACCAAATTATGCTTGGTTGGCAAAATAACTTCAATTGTGAGGAAAAAAATGTGTTCTTTTGACCATTTTCAAGGCTGTCTAATTCAAATGAGCCAATGTTATTCACACCCCTTTCTATTGGGGTGCGAATACAGAGGACGATGTTTGTTACCATCACGATGATGAGGGGAGCTACTTGTTGAGCGCGGAGAATAACAAAAATACGGTAAAGTCTGTCTAAAGTCTAAAAGTCAGCAGCACTTCAAAACCAAGATGCCAAATTATACCGATCAATTACAAATGGGGGCATCCGACAGACATATTAGCCCGACTGTTATGGGCAATCTGGGTGATTTTTTTTTTTTTAACCTGGTGAAATATGGCCTACTTACAAACACAGTTTGGGAAATGAGAAGGATTTGCTTGGTTGTGTAATTTTACACTTGATGGGTTGCACGATACTCCACAAACCCAACTACTGTATTTGTATGAGAATATTCCACAAAAAAATATATATATATATATTTTTTACTTTTACTTTTACAGTAATCATGAATGTCTGTGTGGTTTTGTGCATTTCCACCCGAAAAGGAAATGCAGTTAAAAAAGCCCATAGAAATTCATGACTGTACTTTTCCCTGTATATACGACCATTTAATTTCTCCACATATAAGAATCACTGGTTTTAAAGCAAACTAGCAGTTAACACAAATTACTAAGTTCCTTGTCTTCACTACCATCAGGACAGTAGCAGCCGTCCAGGCAATGCAGGTTGGTTCCGAGGCACTCTTTTTCAAAGGTGCAGGTGGGAGGGCAGCAACTGATACAATCTCTGTACACGAAGCTCTCCTCACAGCCATCATCTACAGAGAAAGAGAGTTTCACACAAACAACACACATGCAGAAATTTAAGATAAGATAAGATAAGATAAGAAAACCTTTATTAGTCTCGCAATGGAGAAATTCCCAATTCACAGCAGCAAAGTTATAAAAGGAAGAAGAACAACAACAAAATATAGGAGCTTTATTTAGGACGAACGTGAGCATTTTTACTCACTTCAGATCAAAGATTTGATTGATGGATGTCTCCATAACATTATCGTTATAGAGGGGGGCCGTTTAGACTGATTATTCTTCTCCACTCGTAAAACAGTCTGGGCGTAAATGATAAACTTGTTTAATATCTACGAATGCAATCAACACCGAGTTGGAGCGAGACACGGACTCCTTGACTTAAATGGAACAATAGCCAATTAGAAAGCGAGGGAGGAGACTCTCTATCATTGCTGGAGATTTTGTTGCATGTGTGATGCGCTCTATTGTTCCTCATTTGACAATACACCACACATTATAAGAGCTGTAAGCACAAACATGCAGACTGACATGAAGATGTTAATAACCTGTTTATGTCTAACCGTTCCGCTGTTCAAAAGTGGGAAGTTGTACTGAGAACTTACTGCAAGAGGGAAAGCTATCCCTCCACTCCCTCACTGGGTATCCCACATGAGAGCAGGCCCGGGTGTACTCCACCAAGGCCCTGCAAAATGTCTCCTCATCATCAGCTCTATGGTAGAAATACACTTCAAGTGATGTGGGACTGTAGCCGAGCTAGCATACTAAACACATGAAAAGAACAGTGGGTGGTCAACAGGAGACGTGACTTACACACAGAGGTCAGCGACGCAGCTGGCCACAAATGGATTGGGATCAATATTCTCGTGACAGGACAGAAACGGGAAGAACAGGAGAGCGCTGCATTTCTCAATGGCATCCTGCAGGAAGGAATGACACGGCAATGGAGACAAAAGACGCACCAACTATTTGGAAGTCAAAACTCAACCCGTGACGCTTTCTTGATATTCACAGACGCGGTAGTATCATAATTTTCGACTACTAGCACTCAAACATGTAGGACGAAACTTTGGGCGATCACAGGGCACAAGGACAGGGATCGATGCAACCGCGATGACTGTAATGGTGTACTTGAGTAGTTTGATATTACACGCTGTGATCTGTATCTGTAAAGACTTTCAGGGCAGTGTGACAGTAGGGTTCTCACGTCCATGTCTGATTCGGAGTCACACGGTCCAATGAAGTCGAGGTCCACTGAAGGACAGGCTCTTTCATGAGGCAGGTCAATTGCCCAGCTGTTAGCAAACACTGCAGGCTCATTGGTTCGTACGCCTGAAAATACACACTCGTGACACAAGGTGCATAGGGACAGGCAATGATGACAAAGTACTCGCCATCCAATTTTCATGGTGAATACTTTTCGTCAGATTTAATACCATGCCGCGCCAAGCTAAGATGAGCTTCACAATGTTTCAGATTGCAGACAACTTCAGTGAATTCCAGGTTACACACAGTTGCTTCCTTTTGAGATGTCAGATGTTGAAGGCACTCAAAAAGACGATTAGTTAGATGTTAGAACTAACCAAAGCTCAGCAATTTAACATCAGGATGAAGCTTCTGATAAAATAATTCAAAGACAGCGTTTACATACTCGGACCCTAATGTTGATTGAGAATATCTGTGCTGACAGAAGGGATAAGAGAACGAGGAAGCGACACTTACCGCGGGCAGTGGTGAGGTCATCGCCCGCTATGTTGTTGAAATTCCCACATAAGCCACAGGGGGCACCCTGGTGCTCCTCACTCATCTTCAGGTAGACCCCCGAGCCTCCATCCCATGCCAGAGAAAATCCAAAAACACTCTTCACCAGCAGGTAATCGGCCAGCCGCTCGATAAAAACGCCACCTATGGTGTGAGGCAGACTGAGCCTGCAATTACACAAAGACAGACTTTTCCAGCTTTGAAAATCCTCCACAAAATTGGCTATGAACGACACGATTAGCTCTGCACATCACATACCTGCGTCCTCCCTGGTGGACATGGTATGCAGATATGTAGATCTCTTCCTCATTTGGGAATAGCAGGCTGAGAGCTCTTGGACACGAATACACACTTCCGTCGCACACTCGGCTGTTGTGCACCTGGAGACACGCCAAAAGGACAAGTTAATGAGGAATGCAGAAATGCCCAAATCCTCAGCTATATTGATAGTGCCCCCTCTTCACTCACGACTCGAAATATACACAAATCAGCCCTAAAGGCCGGAGACACTGTGCCTCAAAGCATAATACAGAAATGTGACTTTCTAATGATATCTAAATAGCTGGGTCTCTAGTGTGAGTGAGAAATAACCCATCAAATGTCTACGTTAAAGTCATTCCTTGAAATACAAATCCCCCAATGCTTGGGTCAAAAAGTAAATGCGTTTAAATTTGTGATGCCATTTTTTTTGAGACGTTCAGCGTGCTTGCTCTTACCCACACAGTATACTGCGGTGTCGCAGAGTGACAGTCCTGTGCCAGGATGTAGGAACACGTCCCAGGAAAGTAGAAGTAGATCCCATCAAAGGTCTCATAGTGGTGCTGACCCCATGACCTGCAGATCCCGTCTCTGTCTTGACCCTGGTTGGGTACTGACGGATCAGTTTTAGGTTTTGGAGACATAAATTCAATGAATTTATAAAAAAAAATTGAAAACCTTCTCACTTTTATTATTGGATGTCATCATTATCATCTTGTATTTAAGGAGGATTCCCCCAGCCCCCCCCCCCCCCC
>CAAKHF010005029.1:35033-85171 GCA_901007745.1 Hippocampus kuda
TGTCTGACAACTCTGTTTCCTTTTTGATTTCAACTTTTAGTGGCTGTACACACACACACACACACACACACACACACACACACACACCCCCACACACACACCCCCACACACACACACCCCCACACACACACACACACACACACACACACACACACACAACGAACATACTAACATGTGCAGCTATAAGGTGTCTCAGGTTTATACATTCGGGCAGCAGCGAAAAACGAAATGAGTGATGTGCAACGCATTCCTTCATGCGAACACAAAGTAGCAAATTCCAACGTTAGCACCATGAAACATTTTGACAAGCAAAAGGCTGCAGGAAGTGTACCTCTTTGGAACGACCATCATTTTCCGCGTCAAAATCTTCAGCCTTGCTCTTCTCTTTTCCTTTTTTCTTGTCCTTGTCCTTTCTCAGACATTTTTTCCAGGCGCACACGCCGAAGGAGAACAGGACACACAAACTCACAATCCAAAAGGCTGCCAAGACCCACGATGACGCTGCAAAAAAATATAAACATGCAAAAAAAAAAAAAAAAAGCCAAACTCATTTAATTTGAATTTTTACTTCACCTGTGGGTAGGTAGGATAAATCAGTGAATGTATTTTTGTTCATATTAACAGGGACAATTTACTTTCTAAATGCTTTTAGACAAGTCATTGAGTCAGTCCCATCAAGCGTTACATAATGTGACCAAAATAAAACTTATGTGTCTGTGAGCAAGTTATTCTGAATTTTGCCCGATTGGGACATAATATTGTGAACCCCTGTTTCATTTCATTTTCGGACACACATGCGATGAGTGAAATTTACAAAATAAACAGAGCATAAATCGCAAAATAGAGAGAGAATAACACTTTTAACATTTAATTTTTTTAAAAAACATTTAATTTTTTTTAAAAATTTTTAAAAACACAATTTTTAAAACACATGCAAAAAGCAATTGACCATGTCAGAATATCTACGATCGCTGGCCACAACATTAACACAAGAAAGATTCCCATTTTAGCATGATGCAGTCCAGTTGTACTCTGCTGCAAACCACAACTACATTCAATCAACACTATGTCAAATTAGTATCTCTCTGATAGCCTGAATCAAAAGTGAGAAGTTGTGATCTTTGTAAAGGCAAAATTCGGTACAGCTCTTGTATTATTTGATTGAATCATGAGATTGTGAGACTCTACCGAATTGAAATTTCCCAAAGGACTCTGAAAATGTTTTTTGATGGCTAAGGAATTCTGCACAATATGTATATCATGTCTCAGCACAATGTAAGTTGAAACCACAGATACTGTTTTAACTCACTGTGGATTCGGTGAGGCTCACTCATGAACTTGTCAGGACTTTGCCCTGCAGGGTGCGTTTGGTTTTCTGTAGCGTTGGACCATTGGGTGGCTCTCATTGGAGGGAGCGGAACAGCTTGGCGCATTCCTGTCATGTTGTATTCCGTATAGGGCTGCCAATTATATCCTTGGAAAAAAAGGGAACAATTAAGGGTAAAGACAACAAAACTCGATAGAGGCTCCATCAAGGCTATCCAAAGTAGGATCAGCACCAAAATATTCGCCTCACAGACAAGTTTTAATGACTTTGAATTATGGTATAGCTAAAGGATAACAGTTCTTTGAGACACTGTACAATGATTTAAGTGATGCAATTAAGTACCGAACTGTTGAGACAGCGCCCCCCCCCCCCCACACACACACACACACACCCTGCTCCCTATTTCAGCTAGCTGGTAGCCACATTGGAGTCGTCCAACTCCCAACGGTCAGGCCAACACAACACAGACGCACTTCAGTGAAATGTAACTCTTTGTTACGTTCGATAAATAGCCAGAAAATTTATGAGCTAGCTAGCTGATTTAAGATGATTTAAGAAGCCAGCAAGCTCTTCAAACTGGTATCGTCCTCCATTAAATCAGTTTGTATCGTATGTGTGTGTGTGTGTGTGTGTGGGGGGGGGGGGGGGTGACAGATACACTTCAGGGAAAGTTGCCTGTTTGATCAACACAGCGGCATTTTGTGACTCACACTGACTGAAATGCCCACAGCGTCCAACAAATGGAGGAGATCCCTATTTTGTGACTGATTTGTCCTGATTTGTGACTTTTTGGGGCCTAAAATTGTATTCAATTAAATAGGCCGCGAATATACGTCTTGCCTCTCGCAAAACAAACTCTAGGCTAAATGCAGCTGATCAATTGACGCTATTTTCTCATCGGTATCAGATGACATCTCCTTTTTTTCTGCTGTTCAGGCATCAACAGCATAGCAGAACATACATTGTTCGATTGAGACTGACCGAGCTGTGACACGGGGTGCAGAGGGGTTGCATCGTGCGTGATGACATATGTGTGCAATGCTCCAGAGGTGACTGCTATGCGCCAAGGTCACTGTCGTACCCGACAAACAGCTTTCATTCAGCAGAATTATACTCCTGTTGTTGGTGGTTTTATTTTAACTAGATGAACTACAGAGCTTACCCTCATAAGGGTTGCAGGTGAGTTGCAGGTTATACCAACTGAATTTGGTTGAAAGGTGAACTCCACTTTGTACTGATCAAGAGACAAACAACACTTAGACAGATTGGCATTTAGACAAACAACCATTCTCACTCAAATTCACACCTATGGACAATTTCGAGTCTTCATTGAATCTCGCAGGCTTTGTTTTTGGGAACATAAGAGGAAGGCAAAATGAAGGAAACCGAAAAAGCACAGAGAGAAAATGCATAGTTGAGATTCAAATGCAGAACTTCTCAACTGTGAATGTCAGATGTGCGAACATCTAGTCCAGTGTTTTCCCAGTTTCTCCTTTGTATTACAAAAAAATACTGACTTAAATATTAAAAATTTTGCAAACATTATTTACAGTACAGACAGTACATCTTCACCACAGTAATACTCAATCTGTTTCTTTCATTTGGGATCAAAGAATTATGTAGAATATACAGTATATGAAACCGTCATACTCACAATGTTGCCAATACGTTACATTAATGGAGCCAACTATTAGATAATCTAACTTTTTTTTTTTGTTCAAAATTTGTGGTATTTGAAAAAAATGCCTACCAACTATCCCAAATTCCAAAAAAAAATACCCGGTCATGCGTAATAGTCTTATAGTATTTCCAGGCCGATAATGCAAGCCAGATTTTGGAAATTGTTTGAAAGTATCCAGCATCAAAGAGAGTCAAAAACAGACCTACCAATTTCCCGACTGTCCAAACAGCAGCGATGTCCAAACTCATAAGTGCTCCCTTTTTCCCCCCCCAAATACAGAGAGGAAGAGGAGGAGGAGAGAGGGTGGCAGAACTGGACAGGACGGGCAGAGGACAAGCATGTGGTAAGTGAGAGAGTCAGTGATGTGACGTCCTTTATGTTTTTTGTGCCACTCGGAAAGTTTTACGAGCCATAATGAGGAACGAGACGTGATAGTTTTTAAGTAAACTTTGGCCATGTTGCATCTCAAAGTGTTCATGGGAGTCTCGTGGGAGAGTGGCTCTTTTCTCTGTCTCACTGCTCAACCCTCATCGGACCACTTCTGAATATTTATCAGTGTAGTGACCCTGCTTTTTAAAAGCTTGTTAGCATACTGAAAGTTCAGCAGTAGTGTGCATTAACATTCACATTAAGCGCATGACCATGCGCGTGTTTGTGTGCGAGCGTCTCACAGCATAGATGCCCTGAGATCACCTATGTATAGACAATAGCTGCCTGATTTAGAAACTTCGGATGTGGTTTCTGCAGCAACAGAGAGAGATCAGGTTCCAGACCCAGGACCCGTTCACCTTGAAACACCAGAAATGAGCGAGAGATGCTGTACAGAAGGGGGAGTAAGACAGAGAGAGAGGGTCGGGCGGGGAAGGTGACACACAAAGTGGATTCAAGGATGAATTCAATCATTTTTGACAAAGGTTAAGGTCACTGCGGCTTCAAAAACACTTCGTAGGCCTTTTTTTGTTATCTTGGGAATACATTGAGGGATTCCTTCCAACGTTTTAAAACAAATATTGCGGCATTATTAACTAGGAATCAAAACTGAAATAGATGTCACTGAAATAAATGTATTTTGTACCGTCCCACTTGAATGTACTTAATTAATATGTTGTATTCATATGACCAATTACCTATACGTGTAGGCATATACATAGGCTTGCTATTTAAAATGCAGACCATCTTTACTAAAAGTCTACGAAAACAAATCAGTCTTTCCCTCTATTTAAAATGTGGAATAGGGTTTATTATCAACTAACAAAGCTTATCAATTAAAATGCTGGCTTATAGTTCGTTACCCACAAATTTTGAAAATATATTCTAAATGTGGAAAATAATACATGTCTATTTAAAATGTGAACCCTCATTTACGAACAAAAATCAATTTAACATGTTTAATATAATCTAATACTGATTTGATAATTAAAAAAATGTATTTAAACTGGAATACTAAAAACTGTCTATATACGTGTGTGTGTGTGTGTGTGTGTGTGTGTGTGTGTGTGTGTGTGTGTGTGTGTGTGTGTGTGTGTGTGTGTGTGTGTGTGTGTGTGTGTGTGTGTGTGTGTGTGTGTGTGTGTGTGTGTGTGTGTGTGTGTGTGTGTGTGTGTGTATGGATAAACAGTTGTCACAGATCCGTTCGTAACCACGAAACGTCGTAATGTATGTCGGTAAGAACCACGATCAAATTTAATACAGTACTCTAAATGCAACCCATACCGCCAGACGCTAAGCGGCAGTACTGCCCTCTGATCGACATTGCGTATATGTATTTACAAGGGAAGAATCTCCGTCTCCTGGATACAGATGGAAGCGTCGTTGTTTTGGATCCTTCAACGGTGAGTTGTTGTTCTGTTTATTTCCTCAAATAGTCTCGTTTGTGTGTGGGGGTCGAGATAGACAGAAAGTGTCGTTCTTTGACTCGATGAGGCAGACAAGGGAACAAAATGAGAAGACGTGAATCGCCACTTATCGTCAGATTAGGAATGAGATAGCTACCAAAGGCTAACGGTGTGTATGTCGATCTAAATGTTATCAAAGTTTGGGTTGAGTGACGGTTTTCGTTAAAACGATTAACTGTTGCAGCACGTATAGCTCACGTATGTCATGTCCAGTGAGTGTATTTCAACAGTTTAGCTTTAAGTATAACCTGCATGTCACGGGAGGATGACACAAAATTTACAAAATAGCTTTATTTTAAGAATTCCGACGAATGAATTTTGTCTGGTAAAACGATCCAACTTGCTGTATTAGTTGTGGTCAACCCCGCTTTTTTTTTCCTCGCGAACATTACATGGAATAAAATCATCTAGCGCAATGTTAGCAACATGCTGTTGCATGTGGAAAACAATTTTTTCTGTGCAAAGTCATGAAGCTGAGAAAAATAAAAAAGGTAATCAGTTCCCATCATCCATTTTCTACAGCGCTTGTCCTTGGCTTGAATATGCTTTGGATCGGATCAGCACCGCACACAGTTTGGATAAACCATTCGCCGTCATTTTCAGGACATTTCTAGACAAAAAAGCCTACACAGTCACATTCACACTTATAGAAAGTTTTGAGTCTTAAAAGAGTCTCATTTATAGTTCTGGAATTTGGGAGGAGGCAGGAGTAACTGGGAAGGACATGCAAAGTCCACACAGGCAGGCCTAAACCGTATGGACATAATGTATTTGTTATGCAAATGACCTTCAGGCATTCCTCTTTTCTAGTGATTTGGAATGTCGCCATTTCAGCACCTTCACCAGAAACATGTCCTGCAGACTGTGTGTGCGCTGGAGGCTGTCATCCTGCGCACCTTCGGCCCTGAGGGAGGACAGGTGCTTTTCACTCGAGACAATGGACATTCAATGTTGAGCCGCAGCGGGGCACGCATTCTTACGGCGCTACGACTTGACCACCCGCTCGCCAGGTAACTCGAACGACTCAGCTTCCTGCAGTCAGATCATTAGATGCGTGACTTCATCAGGATCTGGTGTGACATATAAAATGCTTTTGGGACAGCGTCAATTGTTTTGACACTCACCTTTACGAGCATTCCACGCCTTCAGGCAATGTCCGACCTTTAGAAAATATTTAGGCTGACTTAAAGTCCCCAACAAGCACAAAATGTTGCTGTTTCAAGGAAACAGCAACATTTTCAGTTGTTTAATGTTTGGTACAAAGAAAATATTGTTTTCAACACAATATGTATTATTTTGGTCTGCTCCAAAATGCATAAATCATAAACCTCAACAATCCCATCTATTGATCAAGCATAGCAGAAATTAGAATCATGTTTCTTTAACTGTCTTGGTTTTTAAAAAAAAAGCACATAAGAACAATAAATGCAAATCTGCGAAGGTGGCACACTTGGTTATTGTAAAAATATAGCACAGCTATTGTTTTATAATAATTATTACCGGTATTTAAAAAAAAACCCACAGACTTCAATATTTATGTATGTACTTTGTCTTTTTAGTCCAACCACAGACACCACAACATGTTCCTGAGCTGTGCAGACATTTTTAAATGCTCTGCTAACTGATCATTTTTCAGAAAAGTAAACAATAAACTTTCAAGTAAACTGTCACATGGGCACCATGAGTTGCACTAAAACCACCAAGATAGTCCTCAAATTCTTGCCATGTTCACTGTTGCGGAACCTTTTCAATTGTGGGCATGGCGTCAATGATTTTTTTTTTTTCTTCAAGTGGTTGTTCTTTATCTTTGTACAAAATGCATCTTTGAAAAAACCCAACAAGGGAGAAGTCCAGGGAAGGAATATATGGTGAACATTTTGGCCAGGGAATGGGAATTCAAATTGGAAAGAGATTTTGCAGACACCCTCCATTTGCTTCTCTTTCATTTTTTAGGATGATGGTTGAGTGCGTCTGGAAGCACAGCGGGAAAACAGGGGATGGATCCAAATCATTTATCCTTCTTGTGGCATCGTTATTACGCACCATTTACACCGCAGCCTCTAAGGATCCAAATGGATCGCACGTGTATAACTCAAGGGAAGCAGCCGAATCGGCCACTGCCAGGCGCCTGGCCGACCAAATGCTGGCTTTTGCGTTGGAGAAGCTGGATGATCTGATCGCTCTCTCGGTGGCTCCTTACGGACTCAACCTGTCAGCGGAGGTTTTAACTGCAAGCGCCCAATCCTCATCCAACTCGGATGGGGTTCAGGTCGAAACGTTGTTAGCGTCTTTCTTTCGTACTCGTTTGGGTTGCGCCCACTGTGACTTCATGGGCGAGCTCGTTTGCAAAATGCTCCGTCACTGGAGCCGTAAAAATGACGAATGTTCTCCATCAGACAAGATCGGGAGTTTTCAGAGGAGCTCGGTCGTAAACTCAAATGGCTGTAAATCCAATACATCTTCCTCGTCACTCCAGTTTCTCAACGACAATTTCCATGCGCTGCACACGCCGCTGTCTGGCTTTCCTGTAATTTGTTCACGTTTGATTGAGGGGCAAATCATCCACAGGGACTTTGCCACACACTACCATGGCAATCACCAGCATCCGGTCAAGGCGGTGGTTTTTACCATGTCCCTGCAACCCAAATGGCTAGACGCGGGTGACATGCTGGAGATTGGGAGGGGACCACACGGCAAGAGCATTATGCACTTTAGCGCCTGGGCGGAAAGCTCACTGGAGCATATTTTCGCCACCCTAAAGACTCTTGGAGTCTCCCTGCTGCTGTCTGCCGTCAAACAGTCTGAAGCCGTCCTGACTTTGGCGACGCAGGCGGAGATGTGCGTCGTGGAGTGCGTCGACGAAGACGAACTGGCGCTCTTCCTCCACTTGAGTGGGGTCACGGCCGTCTCGGATTATCGGGGGATTCCACCAGGACATATTGCTTCTTTAGCATTTTGTCGACCGATGCTTCTGGGATCGCATCGGTGAGACTGCACTTTATGGCAATGTAATATCGATGCTGCCGATGCGGTTTGATGGTCACAATTCTACCTTTGCTCCTCCCACAGATACGTTCACGTGGGTTTTCCCGATTCCAAAGGAACGCAGCCCTGCAGTGTCATCATCTGCGGCTTGGGTGAGGGGCAAACGGATCAATATGCAGGTGCCGTTCAGGATGTCATCCGTACGCTGCGTACAACATGGGAGCCCCTGGGTGCAAGTGTTACAGATCCTCCCTCCTCCATTTCGCCCGGTTGCATCATACCCGCTGGCGGCACTTTTGAGTTTCTGTTACACCACGCCCTCCTACAACATGGCCGCTCTCAGGCCGTTTCAAAAGACGTCGCTGTTGTTTGCCAGCTTTTGGCGGACGCGTTACTCCATCTTCCCCGACGTATTCACTCCCACAAGCCAAGGGATTTCTTACAGATTCAATCAAGAGTCTGGAACTTTTGTCGGAATCCTTTCCAGTCTGACGGATTGTTGTTCGAGCCAGAGATTAGCCAAGCAAATCGCGGTGAGAAAAGTTCTCAAGTGGACACTAAATCAGGTCTGTATCGTTTATCAGGACTTGAGTCTGTTTCCTGTAAATACCATCTCATATTGGCTGTGCTGCAGTGTGTCAAAAGCCTCCTTCGAGTGGACACTGTGCTGCACATCTCCACCAAATTGCACCCAAAATCAGCAAAACCCAACAATTCCTCCGAGGATGAAGACTGAGGGGTTTGACCTTATATGGGACTTCAAATACAGTGGGGTTTTTTTTTTTTTTTCCCATTTTCTACTTAAGTGTGAGCTGCGGGACATTGCACTGGATCATGTTTACCACATTGTCTGTTTCTTCAAGCAATGCATTTTGAATACATGTGTAAAAGATCTACGATTGCAACTAATTTCATGGTTCAACCCCCACAAATAAATATTTATACTTAATTGAAATATCTCATTCATAGCTTATTGTTTTCATACATATTTTATGGAAAATAGAGAAGAGCCACAGGACAATAATGCACTACATACAGTTCAATATTATTCAGCATTTTATATTAAAACTCAATAATATTCAGCTTTACATACTTCATGTTTGTGCTGTATTACAGTCAAAGTATGTAGCTGACTCGTGGTGTCAATCATAAATCAAAAAGCAGGTAGTTTGAAGAAAGAGTCTATTTGCGGTGTGGTGTTTATTTATTTAAGTGGATGCTTGTTATTAATTTAGGAACTGCGTTTATTTGGGTGTTAGGACACAATTTGGGGAAATGCGGTGGGTCGCTGGAATTAAAATTATTTGGGCAAACTGAAGACAATGATTGTAAGATTTATTTATTAAAGCAAACGTCAAAAGCTCGCAAGCGTCCAGACTTTTCAGCAAATTTGTCTTTTTTTTCCTCACACTAAAACAAGATTGGTGCTAAATGATCTGATATACGCATCTTACACATAGATAGCATTTTCTAATTTTACACTTTATAATACGTCATTCAAATCTTACACTAGTTTCGTGTCATCACAGATAATCAATGCTAAGCTTAGTCTTCAAACTAAATTTGCCTCTGGCCCAAAGTGTTTATTTTGGCCATTTACTACGACTTCTGGATTCCCCCCCAGGACTTCTCTTTCTTATCTCATTTTTCCTTGCACTCTTGTACCACAGAGCAAATAAGAGCACAACACATAACTCATAAATTTACACACGTTCTTTTATGTAATCAGTGTTATCTTTATCAGGGGCCTCAGGAGGGAGGTCTGGCTGTCAACAACCAAATCACCGTGTACTTTCCCGTTCTCTAATCACATCCACACCAGGTCTATTACTCTTAGCGAGATTATATAAAGCGGAGCCATGAGTTTTTGAAATTGAGTGGAAGATAAGCGCAAAATAAGCTTTCTTTGCCGTCATCTGCCTCAAATGTTGCGCAACACATAAGAAGAAATCAACTGAGTCACAACTCATATGGAAAAGTCGGTGTTGCCTTCAGCCAAGGTACGGCTGTATTATGGAAAAATGACTTTTTCATTTCTTGTCTGACAAAAGTTCTTGTTTCTACAGTACCCCTTCCCTGAGCAAGTGTATTACACAAACAAAGTTGTTCGCTATATCCTAAAATGTGTCCATTGGCAGGGTCGTGCCACGGGGTGTGCCGCGGAGAGAGCGACGTCACGCGGCGCCCGTCAGCAAACCAGATTGTAACGTCACTTTAATGTGACAGGTTGTTACGTCACTTTCATGTGACAGAGCCATCCCCTCAGGCCGATATCGTTGAGAAAAATCGGTCTAGGAATAAAACGTGTGTGCTGACAGTTACAATATGAGATTAAAAAAAAGTCAAGCCTCAACTCCATTTTGTTTATTTGACTCTTGAATCATCCGTTTGTACGATATGAATCAACCAATTTCAATAAGATGAAAAAGTATCTTGAAAATACATAACATGTTCTTATAGAAAGAGGACTGAAAAGACAAAACATGACCAAAATAGGCATTTGTAGAAAGAGGTGAGCCAACAAAACGTCACAAAGGATAACACTCGATTCTAAGTAAAAAAAAAAAAAAATAGGTGACAGCTGAGAATCCTGTTGGTTTCAAAGCAATTCACCCATTCCTTTGGCAGATGATGCATTCTGCCGAAGTGGCGTTGGGACTTATTCAGCTGCGGTCCACAACTCGTTCTTGTCAGTCAGTGAGAAGAGAAGTGATCGATAAACAACGAGCTGATCTTCTTTCAGATCGTTTGCACAAGCACTAAATTCAATCACGTGATCTCACTGTGGGACATTTCTCACTCAAGCACAGATGGCACCCATTTTATAGCTGGGCCTGACAACCACAAAGACGTAGGATATGCCCCCAACCCCCAATTGAACGAGCAATGTTTCTACTGATAGTGGGGGGTGGGGGTGGTGATCTGGGAATGACATCATGCAACATTAACGAGGACTCCATAGTGCGCTGGCTGGTGTCACACCACCTCCCGAGATTTCCTGATGGCACAGCACAGGAGCATGCTAAAGATCATCCCAAACACCTGCCAAGAGAGATAAACTGAGTTTTCGACATTCTCTTTTCGTGGCATGACCGGGACAATCATACATTACCATAATGACCCCGATAGTGATGCCCACTCCTCCTATGATGTGCAGCTTGGAGTCAAACACTTCTTCGATGGCATCGGGGCAGCTCTGCAACACAGGAAAATGAGCACAGAGATTCATTTGGGCCCCCCCCCCCAGACCTTGAGCGAAAGGACTTGGAGGGCGTACAAGCATTCAAGTAAAATCATTGTTGCCATAGAAACCACAGCAAGAAGGCTAAAGGAATGCGTCTGCGACGGAAAGCTGTCGGCCCACACCATCATTATGTGTTTTTGACATGTCATTATGCCATTGCGTGCTTCGATAAATGAAGCCCGGCGTGAGCAAACTCACTTGGTTCTTCAGTCTGTCTGGCCCACTGATCATTTTTAGGATCATGGCATAATTATTGCATTCTTTTTTTTTTTTTTTTTTTTACCTAAAATTAGATCAGAGTAATTTCAAATACATTTTTATTTATCTCAGTGTTGAGATTGGTCAATAATGTTTTTTTAATCACAGGTGGAAGATGAATTTTTACACTGATTCAGAATCTGCCCTTGTTTTTTTTTTCTCTAGCACATTAGGTTTTCATAATAATAATATTTAATAGAGTAATATTCATGAATTAGGTGTTAGACTCAGCAACAATTTTGTTTTGTTTTTTTAAACATGATAGCTATAATTAACTATGCATAGTTAAATTCATATTGCGCAAGCTTTTATAGGTCAAACTTTGACAAATAAAAATGTCTCCAAAACCTGATGTGCTGGAAAAAAAGTAAAGACTTGATTGAAAATAAGCGTCAAGATAAGTTTAGGGACACATAAAGCAATCTCTGATTAAAATTCACTGTTGACTAGTGGTTAGTTGATGTAATGAATTTATTTAAAAAAATTTTTTTTTTTAAAAACCCACACAATTTAATTTCAACAAGCTAATTATTAAAGACAATTTTCCATCTTTTATGTCCATATTTGAACACTTTTTGAACTCGTCGACAAATGTGCCGGCTCATCACTCAAAAGCAAACTTCCCATTTTGCATCTCTTGACTAAAGCGCGCCGTTGCGATCGTACCTTGGTGATGAGCTTCTCAAGTAGGTCTCCTTGAGGACACGTGTCTTTGGCACCATCAAAGACAGCAGTAGTTGGACCGCAACAATTCAGCTGAAATAATACAACACAAATCACTTCAATGACAGTTGTCGTTTTTTTTCTCTGTGCCTCTTGTTGCCAGGCAACGACGTTATTTTTGACTGCATGCAAACAAATGATGCCTGTTCATAATGGGATTGATAGCATTAAACGTTTGCAAACATTTTAATTGAATAGACAACAAAGACCAGATATGAAATGTTCAAACTGAAAAACTATATTGTTTCAAGCAAATAATCATTACCTTAAGAATTTTACGGCTGGAACACATTTCCAAAAAAAGCCGGGACAGGTAGCAGAAAAGCCTGAGAAAATTGACTGGGAACGGGTGAGTGCCGTAATTTAGTGTAAAAGATGCGGCGAGGTTCACCTCTATGTGAACAACCATGTGAGAAAATCGTCAAACAGTTCAGAAAAACACTGTTCGTAAATACAGTTCGACGTTTACATCGCTAACTGCAACTCTGCCACGCAAAGCAAAAGACTTTTATCAACAACATCCGTAAACGTCACCGTCTTCTCCCCGCCCGAGATCATCTGAGATGGACCGATGCAAAGTGGAATCGTGTTCTGTGGTCTGACGAGTCCACATTTCAACTTGTTTTGGGAAGTTGTGGACATTGTGTCCTCCAGGCAAAAGAGGAAAATAACCATCTGGAAACTTACGGAAGCAACGTTCAGAAGCAAGCAGCCGTGATGATATGCGGCTGTGCTCGTGCCAATGGCATGGGTAACAAACACATCTGTGAAGCCAACATTAATAATACAGGAGAAACATATGCTGCCATCCAAGCATTTGGATGGCAGCATATGGACACCCCCGCTTATTTCAGCAAGAAAATGCCAACCACATTCTGAGCATGTTAACAGCGTGGCTTTGGAGGAAAACAGTGCGGGTACTTGACTGGCCTGCCTGCAGTCCAGACCTGTCTCCCATTGAAAATGTGTAGCGCATTATGAATCCTAAAATACGACAACAGAGACGACGGAGTGTGGGACAACTGAAACTGTACATCGAGTGAGAATGCGAAATAATTCTTCCGAGAAAGCTTCAACTATTGGTGCCCTCCGTTCTCAAACATTTATTGAAAAATAAAGGTGATGTAACACAAACATGACATTGCAGTCATCAAATTTTAAGTTCATGATTGTTTGCTAAAAGCAATTAAGTTGACCGGTTTGAACATTACATATCTTGTCTTTGTGTATTCAATTATAAATAATTTGGAGATGATTTGAAAATCATTCTTTTGCGTTTGTATTTACGGCCGACTGAAACGAGATTACCCCCTGCTTTCAAGCTTCACGCTATGCCTGTCTGAGTAGCTCCCAAACCATCATTTCAGCCTCTTTCACGCAGAGACACTCCAGAAATTCACGACACGGCGGAATTCCCTTGCACACAGTTGCCCTGCCTTTGTTTTCTGGTTTTATTATACCCTCCAAAGACGTAAATTTACCTCCCTGACTTCATCTCCCCCGCCCGACTCTTGTCGGTCTGTTTATATATTGCTTTGGTGTAAAGGGCCGTTTGAGACATCCAACATTTCATGACAGAATGCAAATTCAGTTTAGGAAGCACAATCTGTCACCAACCGACTTGGATTTGTTTAGTGATATGTTTGCGCCACATTGACAGGCCCGTGCACCAACTGAGATCAAATTATACATCCAAGTAAATATTTTTGGAACTTTAAATTTGAATCTTGCCCAATTGTGACATACCTACGTCTAATTGACAAATTATTGCCCCTAAACTGAAATTTTGCTGGGCAAAAAGGTGACGTTGCTATATGTTAGCATTGACACCTAACTCCACAGCACGCGGGCTGAACAGCGGCTCATTTGAGACAGCACTCTGTCCTCAAATCGGACTAACTTCAGCTGTAATTCTTAATTGACGAGCATTACAAGATCATCGAGGATAATGATATCAATGGAAAAAAAAAAAGCTCACGCCAGTTTGAATCACACGCAGAGTCTCTCGGAGACGCTCATCCTTTGTGTCCTTGTAGTTGTTGTAGGTCTGGTGGTAGAATGTGGTAATGTCATCCACCACCTGTCACGCAAGCAGAGAAAAGGATTTGCTTTTTGCCTTCTGCCAGAACTTGTTTGTTGTGTCTATCGCGACTATTGCACTTACGACAAGTGCGTTACCTTGCTCTGGTTGGAAAATCCCCAGATGCCAGCAGCCACTTCAATGGCAAAGATGATCAGCAGGAAAAAGAAAAACTATGGCAAGGATAAAGGGAGTTAGAATACTGTGCGCGCATGTCTTTTGGCACGCACAAACAAGTCAAGTCATCTGAGCGCGATTGAACTTGATTTACATAGACCCCTCCAACTGGGAGATTTAGAACAAGACGATTAAGGCCAGAGGGGAGGCGACGACTAAGCCACACAGGAAGTGAACAACAGTAACATTTAAGCCTGCTGGATGGCCTTGGGCCCCTTCAGTAAACGCTGATGAAAACGGGTATTTCAAAGGTACAGGTAACACAATTGGAAAGATACGGTTGATGTTTTGCATAACTGAATAAAATGATGAAGCCGCATGAACAAGGTATTTGGTATTCCCGTTTGCACTCCCACCTGACCTTCATTAGCTTTTGAGATCCTTTTGGATCAGGTGTTCTCCGACTTGTGTGGCCGTTGCGTTACTCACAAATTTACGTAGTGGAAGAGCATTTCATTATTATGTGCATAGTGGAACAAAGCTGCATTATTCGTTGTTAATAAGTAATCATTTCCAGACGAATGACGTGAACTTGTGCACTAATGTGCTGATACAGACCAGTCCCAGCATGCAGGGAGACTCCTGGATGGCACCGCAACAGCCAAGAAATCCTACGACCATCATTAGCGCTCCAGCTCCGATGAGGATGTACACACCTATACACACACACCAACAAAACAAAAAAAAAAAACATACTAAAACTAACTTTGGACTCAAATCAGCCCAATAGTACACATGATCTATTTTTATTTTTTTTGAAGGTCAGGAAACACATGTACACGTTTACATGCTTGTGAGTCTCTGATCTTCTCACATCAGTAAACCAAGTCAACCTTCTGCTTATTTCTGAAAATATGTCTTTTCGCAAGCCCTCCTGAACTTTACACTTTAATGACCATACAGAGTTTCTCTGTTAATGATTTGGCAGCTAGGTTGTGGACAACACTGATGCAATATAAGTTCAAAACCAAAAGCAAAACAAACATGCAGTATTAGCACAGGGTGACCGTTAGCTAACAGTGTTGCACACGTCGGACGCATGCACAAATGTTCAGTTAAGTTAGTTGTTGACTTAGAGGTGAGAAGTATTTGTTTCCAGCTACAGCTCCAGTTATTGATGAGCGTAATTTAGTGGCTTTGTGATAAAGTGTTTCTGTAAAGTGAAAGATAAAGTGTTCATGCCATGAGAGCTACTGAGACTCCCTTCGCGAGGTACTCATAGCTCACGATCAACTTAATGGGCAGCCCTGATTTAAAAATTCCGACATCACTTGTAGTGGATGTGAGCGAGGCAAATAAAGTACCGACTCTTGATTTAGCGCAATACACTCAAAGCGAACTGAATAGTAATTCTTGTTTGAAACAGAGCACTTGTGCTGAAAAGCCTCTTACCGGTGTAAAACACATATGGAGAGTCCTGTCCTTCAAACAAGCCTTTGGTCTTGGGGTCTAATCGCAACCACAGGCCGATGGCAAAGACAGCAGTGCCTGCGAGCTGAAGCAAAAACATTGGAGATTTTAGCTCATTTGGCATCATCGTAGGCATGGGACACTTCATTTGATACACGTGCTTTATCTAATTCAGTGCTTCCCCAAGTATTAACCTTAGGCACATAATTTACATTGGGAAATCTCATGGCACACAACCCCCAAAACCGTCACAAAAAGTATAGACATATCCCCCCCCACACCCCCTCAATTGACTGCATATTGAGACGCCAATTGCAAAAAAACCCCAAAAACCTCAAAGAGCTTTACAATTGCCAAGAAATGCGACAAGATGACAGCTACTTTTCTGTAAATGGAACTCCTCAAGTCTCATCAACATAGTTCTTGGCACACAAGATGCTCTACTTGAGTCTAAATAAAACAACTTACTTCAACATATTGCCTTGGCATGAAGACAACACCAAAGTAATGCCTTGATAGAAATGACTGAGCACAGACACAGCAAATGGGGTTTTCAGTCCATTGGTGAAATTGTGAATGCCAATTTGGGAAAAAATGCTTTTCAATTTACTCATAAATGTATCAATGTTGCGAAATCTGGATGTTTCGTGGAACTGAGTCAAAGCTACTTAATGATACCTTCTGCCATTTAATGGAAGATTATTTACGTGTTCTACCTGTCACTGAAACCGTATGTGCTGGCCTCTGTAAAGATACCGTGCTTTATTTGCAAGCTGTGAACAAATACAACTTCTTGAAGAAATTGAGTGCAATTTGACAGTTTGCCGCAGCACACCAGACGATCGTGATTGGGAATCGGAATCAGAAAACGTGTTTGTGTTACACCACTGCAAACTACAACTTCAAAAATAAACATATCTCCATGACGGACAGTGTCAATCAAAACAAAGCATTGTTGTTTTTTGATGAGGCATTTAATAAACTTCTTGTATTGGCGCTTAGTTGCGTTGGCATACCTAATATAACAAATGTGTGTGTGTGTTGTGTGTGCGGTTTTGCCGCAATTCCTCCTGCGGATAGTCATCTGTGTACGAAGCCATTTTGTTTTGAGCTCACATGCTTGAACACGACTGTCGAACATAACATTCACTGACAGTGAGTACATGCCATAAATGGAATCGCGCTGCTCTGTGCCGTATGCTTCTCCTTCATTTTGACACACAAAGATGGGAACGTTGAAGAACCCACGCCCCCTCTTTGTGTCTAACTCCCGCTTAAACTCAGCCAGAGTCACAGACAACAGGAAAAAAAAAAAATGAAGTACACCTACCCAGAAGAACAAGTTGAATACAAACATGAGATACTTGATGCACTTGATCCCCCCAACGACAGCCATGCTGACGGGTTAGTTGACAAAGTTGATATTCCTGGGATGAAGCAGTGTTAGCGTGGACCGAAAAAACTCAAGCGAGGCGTTTGAAAGTGAAAGCGTTTTGAAAACGCCACGCCTTTACATGCCTGAATGCACACTTGGGGAGTGGCGAGAACATCAGGGCCTACTCAACAAACTGGCCTCCCAATCTAGAAGAGCCTGCCCATGTTCTTTCCTCTGTTTGTTTCCGCGCTTGCATAGATTGCGCCTGTGACGACTCCTGTGTGAGAAGCTGCAGGCAGGCAGCCAGGATAGCAACAGATAGCAACACAGAGGGCCCTGTTATAACATGCAGACCTTCAATGTCTTATTTACTCACCTGCTGTCTCAACCACACGCTACACCTCTCTAATCAAATAATCAAGCAGGTGAATAGATACTCACTTTTAATGTCTTAACCATTTTTTTTCCGGGTGAGAAACCCCACATGAGGAAAAAGGATAGCCGGTGTGTTCTTACTGCTCTTCAAGCAGTGGTGTCCAAAACTTTTCTTCCGAGGGCCGCATACAGAAAAATCTAAGTATGGGCCACTTTGATGTTCTGTGACTCCCGTTGATGAAACACACTAAAATCAATCCATTGAGCAATTGTATGTTCTTTATATGTTGTCATTATTTTGGAAAAACGATGACCGTATTGCAAGGCAAATACTTCAGAATTTTCCTGCATTTTGGGATGGCTGCAAGCTATATTCATCAAAACTCATCAAAAAAATTAAATATATCACTCTGTATATAATGTTCCATCCACTGGAAAATGTATAATAGATAGATAGATGAGAGGTCGATAGATATTGATATTTATGGCTCAAGCTGAGAGAATAAAATGAGTTTCACTTTTAGAATTGAACAGCTGAAATCAAGTGTTTTCGACCGCATTCCATAATGAGATGCACCTGAATATTTTTTTAGCAACGTTTATTTCCACAGTGGATTACTTCTGCTTTCACAAACATACAAACCATGCCCTAACCCCTTGTGATGCCTTGTTGTGGGCCTTTCTATCAATAGCTGCAAATCTGAAAATCACCATAAAAGGCCAAAACATTCTTGTGAAACCCCTTCCGCCCCCCCCCCCTACACACACACACACAAACTCACACACACAGTTTAACATATACAGTTCAAAATAAACAAACACCCCCACATGGGACACACCCCTCAGGCTTACTGGGACAGTGAGACATAAATAGCGCGCATGAGAGCCTAAGTAGTCACACACAAACACACACACACACACACACACACACACACACACACACACACACACAAACACACACACACACACGCACACACAGACTCTCTCTCTCTCCCTCTCTCTCTCTCGGACATGCGCACTACTCCTCGCCACGTGACCGTGCACAACAATTTCTAATCAATAAATGACAGGCTGATTCAATCAATAACCCCCGCTCCCCGCCTCTAAAAACAGTTTTGAATGCAGTACGTGCCAACCGTCGGGGTGCTCCGTGGAAATGGGTCACTTGGCCACTGGGGAGGATTACAACCAACAACAGCAGTCCCGCTGGGCTTCCACACGCGCCGGGACTATAATGGCAATCCGGTGAAAATCTTGAAATAATAATAATAATAATAAAAAGAAGAATAATCTCAACCCACTTGGGACACCCTGCGACAACACGAAGGTTTGCACCGGGATATTTCCACTCGCGACCCACGCCACAAAGTCCTCAATACGCACCACCACATAGATTCTAGTTTTTCAACACACTCACCCAGAAGACCAGGTTGAAGGCGAACATCAGATATTTGATGCACATCTCTCCACCGGATAGCGCCGCCATGACGACGACGACGAACCTCGTGAATGCAGGAGACGATTCGAAGCAATGTGGTCGTCCAGTGAAGCGCTTCTCCACGCGTGGCGCTGCTGGTGCGCGCTCGTCGTGTTCGGTACCCCGCGCCGGCTGCAAAAACCAGCCAAGCGTAAAAGGCAGGATATGTGCACAGTACCGCACTAAAACCTCACAGTTAGTGTTTTTTAGGTGGTTGTCAATGCATCCCGTCGCCCTTCAAAAGAGTCCGGTGCGATGACGTTATTGTCAGACTCGTTCCTGATTTAAATCGGTAGTGCGGCGTGATTACGTCATTCTCCTGACGTAAATAAGTCGCTTGCACGGGTCGCTGACTAGGAGAACAATACAGCACGTGAACCAGGGAGTGAGTGTGTGTGTGGGGGGGGGGGGGATGCTTGAGCACGCTTCCTTTGATGGCAAAGGTGCACTTTTAATTTAATGGCCACAATGTGACACATAGTAATAGAATAGTTAAACCACAGAATAGTGACAATGGGCAGACAAAATACTCATTTGTTGATCAAATTCTCTCTCTCGGCAAACGGCATGCACCTTTGCTTGAAACCGCACTGACTGGTGTCCTGACAGTATCCATCCATTCATCTTGTAATCCGCATACCCTGACAAGGGTCACGGGGGTGCCGGAGCCTATCCCAACTGTCTTTGGGCAGTACACCCAGAAGTGGTTGCCAGCCAATCGCAGGGCACACAGAGACGAACAACCATTCGCGCTCACAATCACACTTAGGGACAATTTAGAGTGTTCAATCAGTCTGTCATGCATGTTTGTGGAATGTGGGAGGAAACCGGAGTACCCGGAGAAAACCCACGCAGGCACAAGGAGAACATGCAAACTCCACACAGGAACGCCGGAGCCGGTAATTGAACCCTTCACCTCTGCACTGTGAGGCGGACGTGCTAAGCAGTCAAACACCATGCCATTTAGTACTCCATTCTTATCAATTACCCACAATACACGTGGTATACAAATGTAAGGTGTTGAGAATGTAGTTTATTCCCAGCCTGAAAGAAAATTAAATCTCACTCAAAAGTCAATATCCCTGTCCATTGACCTCTATCGAATCATTTAGGAGGTCTTCATTTGCTTACCCAGTTGTTCAGTAGGGAGCTAAAGGCGTTTACTGTATTGCCACAAGCTCGCATTTTGTGGACAGTTTATATTTAGATTGTTTGTAAAACCATAACAACAATATTTTCTGTACATGTATTTCAATCAATCCAAAAAATGCTGCGGAAATGTTTGGGTGACCAGGAAATGTTTTTGTCTTCCCACCGGGCTCTTGATTCTTTCACCAGCTGATAGGTGATATTTTTTTTTCTCCAGGATTTCCAAAGAACTATTTCCCATTGTTTTCATGCAAGATTTGGCATCAATTCGTCACGTATGTCATGTGTGGCTACCAAAGTCTCAGTTCTCGCGTGAGATATCTTCCCCGACAGTGTGTTTTGTAGCACAATTGTTTGGGTTGGCACTGACGCAGGTTTGTACCAGCAGGCTAATCACTCAGCCAGACCATCAGTGGGCACATCCTGGTATTGTCTCACTGGGGCGGTCTGATGGTGTCGCTCTACATGTACCGGGTGATATTCTGGCCTTCTTGACATAACCTGATGTAGGGGGGAGGGATGTTAAGGCCACGATAACAGAGTGGGAAGGGCTTTCCTTGATATAAATGAACTTTTGAGTGAGGTATTTTTTAAGTTTTTGACCCCATTCTCAGTTGAGTCTGTTACGTGACAGAGCGAAACACCAATCCGCCATGTAAAGCCTGGAATTGCCGCGTTTTGGGTGATTGGAAGAGATTTTTTTACTTTTTTTTTCTTGCAAGATTTGTGGATTAGCCAAGTGTGGAACCATGGAGGTACAGTACTCAAGTTTTAAGAAGTCAATTTAAGAGGATCACGGGATGAAGCATGTCGTTGTATTTGTGTTTCAGTTGTGCGCGGGTCGGTGTTTGAGAGGAATTTGGCTCCTGCTACAACTGACAGGTTGGTGAAAAACAAATCCATTGTTAATTCACCCTGACTCTTAATTGGCCATTAGTGCGAATGTGCATGTCAATGTTTGTTTGTCTATTTGTGTCCTGCAAATGACTGGCGACCGGTCCAGGGTTTACCTCCATTGCATGCCCCGAGTCTTACCTGCAACCACAAGGCTACAAAAGATGAATAGAATTTTTTTAGATCATTGTTAACTTGTTTTTTTTTAAAATTAAAATGAGTTTTTAATGTAATTTGGAAATGCGTAATTATAATGTCAATTTTAAAAAACCATTGCATTGCTTTTTTTATTAACTTTTTTTTTTTTGCAGCAATGTGGATAAATTAATAAATTAACCTCTTTTTTTTCCGGGTCAAACCGACCCACTGAATCTAGACAAATAATAAGGATTTCCGTTGAATCAATGTTAGTCTGATATTTAATTTAATTCCATATTTGTACTGTATATCAAAATATTTTGAACAAAACAACCCAGAAAGTTGGGTCTATTGTCTGAATTAGCGGGTCAGTCCATTTTTTGATCCAACTGGTAAATTTTCCGCCACGTTGAGGCCTCCCTAAGGACCCAATCAAGTATGAGGCCAAGCACTTCATACAAAGATATTTTCTCATTGTTAAACTCTAAAATGTCATTTTTGGTAAGATTTGTGCAGTTGTGAATGTGTATGGGTGTGCAGCATGCACGGCAGGTATGACGGGGAGATGCAGCCTCTTCGGACGACACCACGTTCACACCTTCGATGGGGTTTTGTACGACTTTCCCGGCGACTGCAGCTACCTGCTGGCTGGGGACTGCAGACGTCGCTCCTTCACGCTGTTGGGTGGGTGAGCCTGTCAAAAAAAAAAAAACTATGTTGAGCACTTATGGACAAAATATGCACAGACAGCTCATTCGGTTCTTCACTGATTATTCTGATGAAACATTATTCTTGTTGAATGAAGACTACTTTGACAATGTCTACCAAATGAATTGCAATGGCACTTTGCGTCAGTTTGCGTCACGTTTGGTGTGGCAGGAGTAAAACAAGGTGCGCTGTGATTCACCTGCAGGTGATTTTGTTGGGGGCAAAAGAACTGGAGTCACGCTATTTCTTGGGGACGTCTTTGAGCTGCATCTGTCTGTCGATGGAAGATTATCACAGGGAGAAACCAGGTAATACTCGCATGGAATGGTTGGCCGCAAAAAAAAAAAATCCTTATAGATTTCGATTAAGACTAAAGGCTCTATTTAAATCATCGACATAAGTCCTGCGCGGTGTGTGGCATTTCTCTGCGCAGAGGTAGGTTTGACCGGTTTGATGGTCATTTCGCAGGCGAGCTCAGGCCGTCGGATCTGCAAGTCAACTCAGGTCAAATTTATTGATCTTGCCCTGAATCATAGAAAAAGTCTTAAAGGGCTTTACATGTCCATAGTTGATCAAAAATGAATGACACACCCTCATGTTAACCCGCAGGACGGCAAGGGAAAATCAAAAAAGAGGGAAGGAGGGCTGCGCCACTGTGGGAGTGGTAACAGCCGACTTAGTTATGGCCAATCAAAGCGATTCGTCTCTTTTCCTTTAAATGTGGCATGCTAGTCACTAGGGGTGTGCATCTCCACAAAAAAGTCATTTGATCCGTTTTTTGATGCATGAGGTGTGAAACAATTCAAGGACAGTTCAATCCCAAGCCAATCCCATCCTTGATTCATTAATTGATTAACGATTTTGCTTACTTGAATGCCATGATAAACCTGTAACCAAAGAAGCTAGCTCACTTACAAACTGTTTGTGTGTCACCTTGCAGACTTTCACTGCCGTACGCATCACACGCCGTGTTTGCCGGCCAGGAGCTGGGCTTCTACAAGCTATGGAGTGAGGAGTTTGGCTTCACGGTGACCATCGACAACGCAGCCAACGTCGCCCTGACACTCACCAAACACCACACCAACCACACCTGTGGCCTCTGTGGTAACTTCAATGCGGCGGTGGCCGATGAGTACACCGCTCAAGAAGGTACATCCATGCTCGCTTGTGTGGATGGCCGCTCATGCACGTACCTTTTTTTTTTTTCCATTGAATTTCGGAAATGGTTCTGAGTCACCGGGGATCAGAAACAGGAAGAGAAGTTATTCCATACAGGAAAAGATAACGGGTTAAAGGAAAAAAAATCTCAACAAAAAGAGCAGCGGCAGCTTGAGATTAATGAGGAAGCTGTCAACTTTTTTTCCGTGCTGTGCGTCATTTCAGGATTCCTCACAGAGGACAGCTATGACTTTGCAAATTCATGGGCGGTGAAAGGTGCAGGTCAAGCCTGCAGACGCGTCTCTATTCCTAGTCTGTCTTGCAACAGCTCCAAAGACACTTCAGAGGTCAGTCACACACACACACACACACACACACACACACACACACACACACACACACACACACATTGGAAGGGCAAAAGAGTGATTAGAAACATTTGAGCATCCTTGACTGAGGATGAAGAATGACTCACTGACGAAAAAAAATCAAAGCGCAACCTCTCACTGTCATGAAAAATATGACCGCTGAGGTGAGCTACAAAGTGGGACGCTATCCATCATTAAAAATTTTTGGGTCGTGGCCATCATGAGCGTTGCAACGAGGTGAGCAGCGACTTGTTCTCAGACGGCCCAAATTCTGAAGAGAGAAGCACGCCCCCGTAAAGACAGTAAACTGACACTTGGCAATCAGTGGTGTAGATTTTCACACATTGCCAAAGAAAAGTAACACAAATGGAGAGCATTTTTTTTTTGTCAACAACCAATTTAAAAGATACTCATAAGGAATACATACTGATAATATATCTTGTTTCCATAGATTCTGTCTAGCTGCAGCGTGCTGCAAACATCTGCTGTGTTCCTGCACTGCGCCCACTTGGTACCAGCCGAGGCCTTCCTGTCCCTGTGCCAGGAGGAGGCGTGTCACTGCGGCCAGGGCGACAGCGAAGACTGTTACTGTCCAGTCCTTCTGGAGTACGCCCGCACGTGTCATGCCCACGGGATGCTTTTACGCGGGTGGCAGGAGGAGAGTGAATGCTGTAAGTCGGCAAAACAGTTACGGTTCCAGGGAATAGGAAACAGGGTGGCCTGTAAATTGTGAAAATCCGTACTTATTTTTATGCATTATGTAGTTTTTTTGTAATTAATCGGCTGATTAATCAGTCATCTATTTTATTTTGACCAAAAATCAGCATCAGCATTACAAAAAAATCGATATTGGCTGGGCCTTAACTCATATTGACAAGAAGGTAAAAAAAATAAAAATCACTTCACATGTCGTATGTTAATAACAAACAAGTGTGTTCTTGAATTTTATGCAAAAAATGTGTTGGATTTACTGATGTTTTGAACTTAGTGAAAAACAAAACTAAACAAATGATAACACCTAAAAAATATATCTGTCAGTTTGATTGTCCCCACCCCCACACCAGATTACATTGATAATCATTTGAACGACAAAAGTTAGTGGTTTTTAGGCCGGCACAAGACAACAAAATTGCCACAATTCATTCTTGAGGTGACAGGGTCACATTCCTTCTTAGTGCTGCGGTCACAGTTCTTTTTTTTTTTTTTTAACTTCTAAGACCTTAATCAGTAAGATTGCGGTTTTTTTTTCATCTTTTTTATTTTGTGTCTGTTTTCAAATGTGCACGGTCAAACTAAAAAGGTAAAGTACAGATACCGGAAAAATGTACCTAAGAACAAAATGTTTGCACTTTTTACTTCCCACCACTGAAAACAATTGTGTATGTACGTCTGTGTGAGAACAGTCCCCAAATGTCCCATTGGAATGCACTACAGCGAATGCACCAAGTCCTGCTCCACAACCTGCCATAGTCTCAACATTCAGGAGGTCTGCAAAGAAGAGTGCGTGGATGGTTGCACATGCCCTGGTAAATCCCCCGGCTACTGGTTTCCACCCCTTCGGCTTCTAGTCTTAGCGTGTTTGAATCTGTGTGTGCTTTTCAGTGGGTAAAGTGCTGGATGGAAACCGTTGCGTGGAGGTGTCTCAGTGTTCCTGTGTACACATGGGACGACACTTCCCGCCGGGTTCGACAATCTCTCAGGACTGCAACACCTGGTGAGTGGATGCACACTTCTGCAGAATGTGTGATTTAATAGCCACATATTGTTTTTTGTTTTTTCCCCCCACAGTGTGTGTCGACATGGGTCATGGGAATGCACCAATGAAGGTTGCCCCGGTGAGCGACATGAATCAAAGTTCAATTAGGGTGAATGTACACTGCATGATTCGAGTGATGCAATTCTATTTTTTTTTTGCTCTCAAGTGGCAGTATATGCATCAATTTAACCCTTTCATGCACCCTGTTACCTGATAACATGATAAGCTGTGCACTGTAGTAACCGCTGTCCCTGAAAGGGTTGAATTGTATTAATAAACAATCCATTTATTATATGGATGGCATTGCACTGAGAGAATATTTTGCTCTCCGCGTGTTCATAAATGTGGTAACCAAATCAGACAAAACGTCGATCTGTATGATGCACTTCTTTCTTTTGTGGGTCCCCTTTACGCCTAATAATTGGCTTGGCTACTGCGCCTTCATCCGGTGTGTAGGTGAATGCCTGGTGGTGGGTCAGTCCCACTTCAAGACCTTTGACAACAAATTCTTCACCTTCAGCGGCCCGTGTCAGTACCTGCTGGCCACAGACTGTGACGAGCAGGACTTCTCTGTCATTATTGAAAATGTGCAGGTAATGGACACACACACGCACACACACACACACACACACACACACACACACACACACACACACACACACACACACACACATGTTTGCAAATCTTAGAAACGTAATGTAGTTTAATACCTTGTAACCACAAGAAACCTGTCTTGCCCTTTTCTGTACATGATAGCAAGTAAAAAGCATTAACACTTGCAATTTTTTATTATTCACAATGGGACCCCTGATAATAGTGGAGGTTCACCGTATGTATTACAAAATGGTCTTCAGGATATCTCACCCTTGTGGTAATTCAATTCAAAATCCTCCAAAAGATCCCGACATAGCTTTCCAAACACGATGGCTAAGATAGACAGTCTCACATTACGTAAGGACACGCACAACATTTTTGGCAGGATAATAACTCAGCATTTTCTTGCTGTCACTCTTTGCGTGTATGTCTGACAGCTGATTATTGACCTTTCTTTCAGTGCGCAGATGATCAAGAGGCTGTGTGTACACGTTCTGTGACCCTCAGTCTGCCTTCTCTGGAAGACATGACAGTGAAGCTGAAGCACGGAGGAATGGTTTCTGTCAACGGCATGGACATCCAAACCCCAATGCACCATGGTATGACATTTTGATGGGGAGCAGCTGCCTTTTGTCACTCAAACACTGTGACATGCAAGAGTGTACTTGGTGGGGTAAAAGAACTCAGAGAGCACAGACCTCTGCCAAGGCTTTAAGTACTCAAATCAGTGCAATGACTGTGACAATGGTTGCGTTCCTAAGCAGCGTACACACATACCCATATTTAAATTCTTAACTGAATGTTTTTAAATCCACACAATGAAGATGCTTTTTCCTACTGCTCTCATAGTGTGTGGTGTAGTCCGGATGACCAACACATCACACCGCACACATAATGATTCCGTAGTACCAAGAAGAAGAAATACAAGGAGCTAGCTAGTCAGCTAGTTAGCCAGTTAGCATGAATGATGGTGAACTTTTTGCATTGTTGTTTTTACTGTGGCGAATGACTTGTGAGACACGTTATACAAACATTCAAAACATCCAATTCCTCCTCTATTGCACGTGGCCTCTTCAGGGCCATGGGTGAGCTGGAGCCCATACCAGCTCACTGTGGGGGAGAGGTGAGGTAAACATTATAATCATGGCCAATTCCTTACATTCACTATAAAAATGTCACATGGCTTTGTAATTAAAGTAAATGGACATACTTCAAACATTGATGCTTCTGGATTCCAGGTCGCTTGCATATCCAGAGATCTGTGCAGTCATCTGTGCTCCTGAAGTATGGCGATAACCTGCGTCTTGACTGGGATGGGCAGGGCCGCGTGCTATTAAAGGTGCATACAAACGGAATGTTTTAGTTAATTTGTGTCAAGAAGCTTGGCAGTTTTGAAATGTTACCCACCACGTTTTTGTAGCTGGGCACACGCTGGGCAGGGCGGACTTGCGGCCTGTGTGGCAACTACAACGGTAACCAAGGCGATGACTTCTTGTCCGCATCTGGGCTGGTTGAGGCGGGCCCGCTGGCATTTGGTCAATCCTGGAGAATCAACGGCGACTGCAAGTCCGCCCACACAGTTGCGACAGATCCCTGTGCCATCAACCCCAAAAGAGGTGGAAACACACAAACACACACATGTGACTCAGCTACACGTCAACACGACAGTGAACCCTCACGACATGTATTTTCAGGCTTGAGGGACCAAGCCCTGCCACACATTGTCGTAAACCCTAAATGGACACACGGTGAAGATTCGCCATACTTACATATCCATACATAACAACCCAGGCAAAATTAATCTTCTCACCAACACACAAAAATCGTCATGTATCACTTCGACATAATTGCTTGACCCTGATAACAATGTTATGATTCGCCAGGGCTTTGGCGTCCTCTTGTGGACTTTTCACACATTACAAAAAGAGTGTAAAAATAACCCT
This sequence comes from Hippocampus kuda, assembly GCA_901007745.1. NCBI lineage: Eukaryota > Metazoa > Chordata > Actinopteri > Syngnathiformes > Syngnathidae > Hippocampus > Hippocampus kuda. The sequence goes on from CAAKHF010005029.1 coordinate 62,749, forward strand.
AACCCCAAACCCGCAGCTCGGCACATTTTTAGTAAATATTCCCGGACAAATGTCACAGAAATAAACGTGTTGGCTAGTGGTTCACCGTATCCCTAAACTACAATCTGCCCTGTTCTTTTTATTCAGTTCGTTTTGCAGAAGAAGGCTGCTCAATGATGACGTCAGACGTGTTCGGCCCGTGCCACTTCCTGGTCAATCCGGCTCCTTTCCAGCAGTTTTGTCGTTATGACGTTTGTTCGTGTGTGGACAGCGAGAAGTGCCTCTGCTCTGCTCTGGCCGCTTACGCAGCCGCCTGCGCCGCCAAAGGGGTGCTCCTCCACTGGCGTTCTCCCTCGCTCTGCCGTAAAAACACGACTCACCTGCATAACCGCTCACTATTTCAGTATTGTCTGCGCAACTTGCTGTTCTCTTAAAAGGCGAAACTTTCTAGTATTAATTAAATATATGAAAGAAACCCCGCTACATAAATGAGTGATTTCAATCCTCAGAGATGGAGTGCACCAGAGGCCAAGTGTACGAGGCCTGTGGTAGCTTGTGCGACCGCACCTGCATTTCCCTGTCCGGAGCGGAGGGTGGATGCGGAGGGGAGAGAGTGTGCGAGGAGGGTTGTTTTTGCCCCGCTGGAAAGTACCTGAGCGACTCCGGAGAGTGTGTGACGGAAGACCAGTGCACGTGCCTGCATGATGGACAGCTGTACCAGCCTAATGACGTCTACGCCGATCACAGCAGCATCTGGTCTGTGGGCGTAACATTCAAATACGTTGTTATCTAACCTACATTAATCAGTCAAGGGACATATTTTAACATGAGAAAAAGCTGGCGTAACATCACCAAACTAAAATGTCACCAAAAAAGTATATATACAGTACTGAAATAATGATCTCGTCTCAATTTACTCACATATTGACTTCCTTTGTGAAATCCGGAACTGTTTACCCATGACACAGACATAATTCTGTTCTATGAATACTAACAGGTTAATAATTGTATCTTCTGCCATCTGGGTGAAGTCTATTTAATTGTTGTGCCTGTCACTTCATATGGCTACATAACATTACTATTTGTCGCCTGATGGTCTCTTATAGCACATGAATGTACTGGGGCACAGTGGCTGGGAATTACTGATCTCATGACATCAAATAATAAGAGCTACGCCAGCAATTCTGTCTTAAAAAATATAATAACTCGAGTCTTGATCATGTGATCTTCACATCACGCAGTGTAGTTCCACATCACTGAAAACCATAGCAGGTCCTCGAGTTAGAAAGGTGAAATCATGATCATATTATATTTATCGAGAAATGTGGGCAGCATTATTTTCACAGAATGTTTCTTTTTTTTTAAATCTGGACAAAGGTGATTTTTTTTTTAAATGTTTGTATTGACAGTTACTGTGAGAATGGATCCATGCGCTGCAGCTCTGCAGAAACGAGCACTTTGCTGTCCGATCTCTTCTACGACGACGACCTGGCACCCTCCAGAGGTGAACTCCAACACATATTTTAATAAGAGTGAGTCCCCGTTGATGGGGTAACAGGTTCCAAACCCATCTAGGTGAAACTCCGCGATGTAGAGACCACATACAATAAAAAAACAACAAAAAAAGTCATTTTCACAACCTGACAAAGGCTTCAAACAGATTTAAACTTACTAAAATGGACTGTCCTAAGTATTCCTTACATCCTATTGTCATTCATCCTTTCAAAAAATAAGAGACTATCGTATAACATCACTTTAAGGAAACGAAAAGGAGATCGCCCAATGGCAAATTTCTCTGAAAATCATCCTTGCAACCAAATCATATAATTCCAACTGTATTTGTCTGCTCACTTAATGCTAACATATAATGAGCACTGGTTTATATTTGCTATTCTTCTGGAACGATGACTATTACTGGTTCACTGTAGAGTTACATGGAGTCCATAACTGTAAAACAATCAAATGAAAAGCAGTAAGTTTCGCAATGAGCGTGCCTTCTTGTGCCGTGTGACATGTTTTCTTACACCGCCCAGCAAACTAACTCAATGTGCACCGACAACGAAAGCTCAGCAACAAAGTAAATGTGATACCCTTGTTGGCGCCGCTACTTGCAGAGAAGCGCTCTGCAAGATGTCCCCCTCAACTGGTCCGAGCAAGGTGCGGAGCCGGGGAAAAAGGCCTGGAATGCGCCAGAAACTGCCAGAATGCAGACCACCCCTGTGTCTCACTTGCCTGCATCCCCGGCTGCCTCTGCCCACCCGGCACAGTAGGTTGCGGTAGCTTCATGCATGCAAGAGATATTCTCCTTGCTAATCATATGTCTTATCCTTATTGAATCTATTTGGCACATAAAGTAGTTTAGAAATTTGGGAATGGATGGATTTGTTAATTTCGCTTGTGTATTGCTTTTTTTTTTTAAGTTTGAACAACCAATAACGTTTATGAAACAGGGCTCGCTGACTGATATTTCAGGTACGCCATCATGGAGACTGCATTGTGCCGGACCAGTGCCCATGTTACCATAACAACAAGCCCTATGCTTCGGGAGAAAGCATACCGGTGGATTGCAACACCTGGTAAAGCGATTATTGAAATGTCATACTTCTTGGCGGTTGCATGACCTACTTTTATTTTGCAGCATGTGCAAGAACAGGAAATGGCACTGCACCGACAAGTTTTGTGACGGCGTGTGCCGCACCGTGGGGGAGGCCCACTACATCACCTTTGATGGCCTTAAGTACACCTTTCCTGGTCTCTGTCAGTATGTCCTGGTCCAGGTAAGACCGGTTCAAAAGAAATAACTTCGACTTGTAACGTCTTGCGTGTTTTTCGACCTCTTTGTCCATTCTTTTTACCTTCATTGCACACAGGACATGTGTAATGGAGAAGAGGGGACATTTAGAGTGCTGGTGGAGAATGAAGCCTGTGGCATTGTGGGACATCGCTGTGCCAAGTCGGTGTCAGTCTACTACCAAGGAGGATTGATTCTGATGCAAAAAGGCGAGGTATTTTAAAACTTTGGACTTTTTCTGCTTGAAAGGAAATATTTTTAAGAATAATGATCATAATAATATCCAGCGTGCACATGCACAACACATGCGGCGAAGACGCTCCATAGCTTCCACCAACAACCGAAAGAACACCGAGCTCCCCCAACATAGAAAAAGCTTCGTTGTCTCTCAGTAAAGTATCACTTAACAATATTTCCTATTGGCCTTGCTGCCATCTTGTGGCATCTTATAGCATTACATCAAGATCACACGAACCGGGAACGGTTGAGTTTTTCGGTGAATAGGTAAAGATAAGATTCCACAGGAAAAAAAAAAAACACAAAGTGAATTTGTGAATAGCAAACCACAAATAACCATAGATTCACTACATATGTATTTCAAAAGTAAAAGTACCCATGTATTGCTGAGTCAGAAATATAATAAAACGTCTCCACGGACAGGATGAATATTGCAAACCGGACACACACACACACACACACACACACACACACACACACACACACACACACACACACACACACACACACTTCTTCACACTAGTGGTGCAATTTTGCTATGTTTTCATGTCATGGACATGTTTTGGTCATTGCTCAGGTGAAAATGAAGGTGCCAGTACCACAGAGCTCGCGGGTGGAGATCATCCGATCAGGTCAATTCTACACCCTACTGCTGGGGAAACACATTTCCCTAAGTTGGGACAAGGGAACGCACCTCCTGGTCCACATATCGGCTGAATACAGGGTACTCGTGTATTAATCCACTCATTTTTCAAGCCGCCATTTTGACTCTTTTTTTTTTTTCTGTCATTTTCCTACCCGTGTAGAGTCAGGTGTGTGGTCTGTGCGGTAACTTTGACGGGAATGTGAATAACGACTTAGTCAGCAGTAACAATCAGCTGGAGGTGGACTCTCTGCACTTTGGGAACTCCTGGAAGGTTGCTCCAAGCTGTGCCGATGTCACGCAGGTAATGTATGTTTGTAACGTGGTTGGGAGAAGAAACTCATTGAAAATAATAATATCGGTAATATATATATATATTTTTTTAAACATTTGTGGCTACTTTCAATATTTATGACCCAAGAATGTTGCATTTATGTTTCCAGGTACCCGCTCCATGCGCTGACAACATCGTCAGACTGGTAAAAGTTGAGCAGTCGTGCCGTGTGCTCACTGGTCCCCTCTTTAAAGAGTGCAATACTCAGGTGAGTATAGCAGCAGAAATCCAAAGGGTCAATAGCATCAACATGAAGTACACCATCATCTGAATGGAAAGCCAATGCATAGAAAATGTCATTTGAGGTGCTTCGAATGTGTCACGTAGCTAGCTAGGTAAGGTAAACAAAAAAAAAAACAACAATTGCAAAACAGAAATCTAAATCTGGTCAATTTAGCTTTGCTTATCTTTCTGGTCAAAACCTGCTTTTGATTGGGGTTCATTTGGCTCAATTCCCCAATTGGACTTCCTCAAAGTGCCATGAAATTTGCTCAAAATGGCCGACTTTCTTTTCAATTTAAGGCATGGGTCCTTGACAGTTTTTCATGCGCCCTGATGTGATGATTTATTGTCAATTGGTAAAACGAGTGAAGGGGAGTTTTGTGGGCGGTTTTGACGCTATTAAAATGCATAATAATAATATCAAATAGGGATTCCAAGAGAGGGTTTGCACAAGTTGGCCCCTTTTTTCATGCATTTTTGGATTGTATTACCTTTTGCAGGTATACTGTACATACAATGAGTATGGTAAGTGTTATTTCTTCCCTTCATGCAGGTGAACGCGGAGCCATACGTAGAGATGTGCGTGGGGGCGGCGTGCACTTGTCCGTCCGTGGGCGATTGCGCTTGCTTTTGTGATGTCATCGCAGCTTACGCTCAAGCTTGTTCGCAGAAGGGTGTATCCGTCAACTGGAGATCCAACGAGCTTTGCCGTGAGTGTGACGAATAACCCCGTGGTCCTATATGGCAGCGGTCCCCGACCCTTTTTTGCTGCACAAACCGCTTTATTTGTTTCATTCATATGGAGCGACATATTTGAAAGTCGTTGTGAGCACTGTGCTTGTTTCTCTTCATTGAGCCAGTCCTGTCATTTTTTTGCTAGCATTGCCAGGCTTACTTCTTTCGAAATATCTCACATAAGCGAGGCCATCCGCGTGACGTGTACAGAGCCACATGCAGATGCACAGTTTTTTCAAAATAAAACGTCTTTCTGACTGTCATGAGCATGGTTGGTGGACCGCTGCATTTTTAGATGTGTAATCGGAACAAACCAACGAACGCAGCAGCCAAAAATGCAAGTAAAACCTCTTGTCTCCATAGCGATGAGCTGTGAGGAGTTGAACCCGAAGATTCCGGCTACCGGAGAGGAGTTATGCCAGTGGAGGTACAACACTTGCGGCCCTGCCTGTCCCGTCACCTGCCAGCACCCCGATCCCCTCCAGTGCTCCCTCACATGTGTGGAAGGATGTCATGCTTACTGCCCCCCAGGTGCCTTACATATTCTCATACAGTAAATTTAGCATTTAAAGGGAGACATATTATGCCAAATTCACCTTATTGGCTTGGATATAAAGTGTTGGGTCACTCGAGTGCCTGCCCACCCATCAAGTAGGGAATCACACAAACTGCCTTTTTCTGAAAAAGTGTCAGGTCGCAAGCTATTTTACTTTTGTAAACATTGTAAACGTTGTGACATAACGGTGTAGCTAAATAATATAATATCCAAACTCCTGTTTCTCCACCTTACTTGGCAACCAGGCCGGTTGGAAAAAAATGTTTGGAAGCACAGAAGTACAGGGTGTTCAGAAATTAACTTAACTGGGCACTTGTAGTTTTTATTAACAGACATATAGAAGACAGAACTAATACTAAAACATGTCTGTTCTATTGTGTAACAAAAAAGTAAGCAGAGCTGCAGTGTTGGAAGTACTGATGAGCAAGCGCTAACAGCGCCGCTAACAGATATGGGACCATTCTCATAAAATTGACTTGATTTTGCAATTTGACCCAGTGGAAACTCATAGGCCTCTGTAGAACAGGATGAGCAAAATTGATCATTTGAATGAACTGAAACCAGACCCCAAAACAATAGAATTTACTTTTATCCCAGAGTGTTATCAATGGATATATATTGGGCTGTAACTGTTTAGTCCTTATTTTGTTGGGAAAAAGGTCAGAGTCCGATTCTCGAGACACTTTTTTCAGAATTGTTTTAAAGTGTATCTTGCTTGTTCACCATGTTTTTCTCAGGCCAGCTGTTGGATGAGGTGGCCATGCGGTGTGTTGAGCCCACTCAGTGTCAGGTATGCATCCATGAGGGTCAAAGGATCTCCCACGGCAACAAAGTCATCATCAGCCGCCATGACCCCGCCCACTGCAAAATATGGTAAGAGTGGCTACTCGGTGCTCATTTGTGATTAAAAAAAGAACATCCAGGGGAGTGTAGGGACGTAAAGCTCAGAATATAACTTGACTATGAATTCATTTATAAATTGTGATTTATTTGCTTTCTTTGTTATTTGTCCCCAAAGTCACTGTGAAAACAACACTCTCACCTGCGAGGCTTGCACCACTTTGACCACCGCCGCACCAACCCTCGCCTCCGCCGCCTTTACAACCATCCCCATGACCACCATGATGCCGCAGGGGATGTGCGATCGTGCCATGGATCTGGTGTTCCTGCTGGACGGCTCCACCGCATTGAGCGAAACTGAGTTTCAGACCACCAAGGAGTTTATACTGGGAGTGGTGGAGCGCTTCCGCTTGGGCTCCGCTCACACTCGAGCCGCAGTGTTGCTTTACTACTCTGGAGTCAAAACGTATGATTTACAGGTATGTAAACACGTGGGATCGCAATTTTCACTCATGGGAGCGGCACTTCATACACTTTTAAGATCCGTGTATGCTGCCCATATATCAGCAAAAACAAATGTCCCTTAAGCAGTTCTGGCCCCAACCCCACCTGAGTTGAAAACGCCACTGAGCAACCAAGTACATGCAGTTTATCAGAAGTGAACGTAACAAATCTCGACGCAGCTCTGCTTACCTTTTGGCTTTGACGTGATACTGTTTGAGACAGTGTTGCTCATTCCGGCTTGAAAGTGGCGGATCTTCACCCAGCTTACCTGTCAAATTTTGAACTGTAAAACTCAACGTCGGGCCATGATTATGTAAATTAGCCACACTGTGTCCATCACTATCCAGTTAAATTAACTCATTCACTCCCAAAGACGTTTTTAAACGTCTTTTCAGACTTGGTCCAGAATTGGCTGGTACTGAATGAGTTAATAATAGCTTACTAATTGACTTATTTTTGCAAAATAGGCAGATAAGAAAAGCCAAAATAAGCCTAACTTCAGGGACAGAGCTTAAATGTAAATAAGCAATTAAAATATCATTCAAATTAGTGCCGATTCAGTGCTTACATTTGATATCATCGTGACATGACGGCTTTCCCTCGCATTTTAACTTTTTGTTTTGCCTGTAGGTTCAAAAGTGGCTGTTTAAGAAGACGGTGCACGAGCTGCACTACGCCGGAGGTGAAGCCGCCTTCTTGGACGAGGCCATTAAATATCTCTGTTACAACATCTATGACAAGAACAAACGAGAGCACGTCGGCCGCGTCGCCGTCATCCTGACGGCCAGCACCAACCCTCGGCCCATGCGGCCATTCATCAGCATGCTCCGCAGGAAAAAAATCACCACGCTGACCGTAGCCCTCGGTCCCGGGGTGAGCATGGCGCAGATTAATGATATCACAAAGGCCAACCCCGAGAACAGGGCCTACGTGTTGAGTAGCACGGCCGAGCTGCCCGATCGCCTTTTAGAACTGACCGACTACCTTTGCACTTTGGGGCTTGAGCCAAAATCCAGTACGACCACCACGACTCGCTCTCCTCGACTGCCAATCGCCCCGACCAAACACCTCACCACCACTTCTACCGTGCCTTCCGTCCTGTCTCCAACCACCACCACAACACCCTCGTCCGTACCGCCAACCAAGGAAGTGACTTTCATCATTGAAGGCTCCGATTCAGTCGGGGAGGCCAACTTCAACAAATCCCTCCTCTTCTTGGAGGAAGTTGTGACGCAGATGTCTGAGAAGAATGAGTTCATCCGCATCACGGTGATCCAGTACTCGGTCACGGTGACCGTGGAGATCCGCCGCTGGGATCTGAGATACCAAAGGATGTTGCTGCTACAACGTCTCAGGGAGATTCATTGGCGGGGCGGAAGCAAGACAAACACCGGCGCCGCCGTGGCAACGGTCTTTCAGGACACCGTCACCGTCCCGCCTTCACGGGGTTCCGTCCCACCGCAGCTGGTCTTCCTAGTGACGGAGAACCCGCCCACGGACACGGTGAAGCGCCCGCCGTCCACGAGCACCCAGACACACGTGTACCCCATCGGAGTCGGCTCCAAAGTGCGGGAGGTGGATTTGTTCCCCTTCAGCTCGCCGCAACGTCCGATGATGGTGGAGGACTACACGCATCTCAATAAACTGGTCCACCGCGTTGTCAACATCACGCGCACCACGGTCACGCCGCGCTTCCCCACGTTGGTGCCCCTGGTCCATCCAACGCTTGCCAGCCTCCCTCCCACAGGTAGATCTGCCATCTGTTTGCCTGTAGAGTGAGCCGTCGTGATTGTAGAAATACAGTAAATATGGATACTGTGAATAGCAAAAAAACTGTGACCCCCCCCCCCCCTCAACCCCTAAAAATGTATATACTGTAAATGCCAATAGTTTTAACCGTAAATATACCACTATGATCTCAAAACACGGGCATTATTTCAAAATCATCGTACAAAATTCCCCTAAAAAATACATTTGAAACGAATGCACTTGAAGTGTGAGAACACGAGCATGTACAGTAAGTGTCTGCTTTGCAAACCCGTAAAAAATATGCATTACTGCTTTCCTATGAGCCTATTTCTGAGTTAGTGACATTGAAATACTCTTATGTTTTGAAAAACATGAAGAGCACCATCTTTCCAAAGTTTGGGTTCACCCTGACAATTTCATGTTTTCCACAAAAACAGTCTATCAAAAACTATTCGTTTCAAAGATTCAGGTTCACTTTGAAATTTAAACTTGATTAATTTTGTTATTTCTGATTAATTAACTCAATTGGAAAAAAAATAAAAACAATGTTTTTGTTTAAACATTTGTTACTAACCCCATACTAGGATACCGCTACAATATATTTGTGTAATAGGTGTGTTTTATATTGAGTAGTTTTAGTTAGGTTCGTGAGTTTCCAAATCGTGATTGGCAAGGGTTTGGTATCCCCGTATTGAGATGACGATACCGTTTTCCATCTGTTCCCAAACTTCCCACAGTGCCTTGTAAAACACCCGTGGACGTCCTCTTCCTGCTGAAGTCCGGAGAGCAGTTGGACGACATGAAGACTTTTGTGAAAGCCTTCATCAACACAGCGGCTGTAGGTAGGTTGACAAAAGACCGTTCAAGACGCACTGTTAACGGATCGATTTTCCTCCAGCGCTTGTCCTCCTTCACGTCGCGGCTGTGCTGGAGCCTATCGAAGCATTCACACTCAAATTCACACCATTGGACAATTGAGTCTTCAGTTTAAAAAAGAAAAAACATGTTTTTGGAATATTGGAGGAAGCTAGAATACCCGTGAAAAACCCATCCAAGCAAATTCCACCCAAATTTGAACCCACACCACGTGATGTGACCACAAGATGTTAAGTCCCGTTTTATCTGCCTGCAGGTCTGGACGGCACTCACGTGAGCGTGATTCAGTACGGCGACACCATCACCTTGGAGTTCAGCTGGAGAGAGCAACAGATCAAGTCGCGCCTCCTCGGCCTGGTGGACAACATTCCCAGAAGGAGAACTGCGGCACCTGCACTCGGTAGCCGATAAAAAAAAAATTAAAAAAAAGTGAAGTGTACACATCATCGATTCATTGGAGCTTACCGCTGTGTCTCCGTCTCAGGCTCGGCACTGCGATATGCCATCCAAGAGGCCATTAAAGGAGGGAGAGTAGGCGTGGCCAAAGTCGTGGTGATGATCGTGACCGATAAGTCAACTGATCTGGTCCAAGAAGCAGCGAACGAAGCAGTGGCAGCAGGTAACATGATTTCTCTATAAAGCCGTCGTAATTACACAAACAATCGTGACATTATTCCCTTAAAAATGTTTTTGATCTAAAAACAACAACAAAAAAGACCTTATACAATATAAAAGGTCTTTTTTTGCTTGCATGGATTTTCCACGGGTATTCTAGCTTCTTCCAATACTCAAAAACATGTTTTCTAAAAAAAAAAGACCTTATATGTATAGATTTTTTTTGATCGAAAATTTTTTTACGGGAATAATGTCATTATTGTTCGAGAGCAAAAGTCTTTTTTTTCTCTTTTTTTGTTGCAAATATTGGTCTATTTTTTTTCGGAGAATAAAAACATTTTGGAAAATAAGAGGAGTATTATTTCAAGAATGAAGTTAAAAAAGTAGCTTTGAAATTCACTTGTTAAAATGATTTTCCTACCTTTTTACTTGACGGTCATATTTCAACTTCCTCTTGGAAAAAAATTCTGATGAAATTATGACCCTTTTATCTTCTTTGCTCTTGAAATATTATGACTTATTTTCTGAGGGAATATAACTGAAAAAAGATATATTTTGTTGTTGTAACATTTCACTTTTTTTAATACAGGCAACTTTTTAATGGCATTTAGGGGAGGTTGTTGTCCTTTTGATTGATTGGTGTTGGTATCACGCAGGGGTCCTTAAAACTCATTCACTCCCAAAGACGTTTTTAAACGTCTTTTCAGACTTGGTCTAGAATTGGCTGATACTGAATGAGTTTAAAAAACGGCTCCCTGGACCCAAAATGTTTGCGAACCCCAGCATTTGAACAACCATTCTTTCCTTTTACATACGTCATCGTTTGGGTTGTCTTGTGCCTCAGGTGTTTCGGTGTTCCCCATCGGCGTGGGCCCAGGCTATGACCAGAAGGAGCTGGCGACTCTCAGCCAGAACGTGTTGCACTTAAAGAGTATGGATCAGTTACGGATGCTGCTGACTTTGGACCGCGATTACGCAGAAAAAATCTGCAAAGGTGCTTGTCCTCGCACACACTTGAATACAGCTGAAAATAACTCAATTCATGGCAGCATTGTTGTCGTTTTTATGATATCGGTGATTGTGACGGTAATTGTTGGCTGTGATTTGCTTTGGCTCTCAGTTGGTCCGCCAAGAGTGTGCGTTGATGACAATGGCAAAGAGAGAAAAGTGAGTCACATGATTAAAAAAATAATAATAATAATAATTCACTGTGCAACTCTACAATTATGTTTTGTTGTTGTTACTTGTGTGCTACAGCCCGGAGAGTCATGGCTACTGGAGGACGGCTGCCATTCAGTGCTGTGCCATCCCAATGGGGACGTAACCGTGCAGAACCACAAAGTCAGCTGCGATAGACTGGAGCCGCCGGCGTGCAGAAACAACATGCTGCCCGTGAAAGTCCAAGAGGCCTGCAGCTGCCGTTGGGAATGCCCGTGTATGTATGCACACAGATCGGATCATGCGTCTTCCGATTTGCAACTCTGTACAACGCGAACAATCGGGCGGTGTTTACATGACATGGTTCATGGGACACAATGAAAGAGTTCTCGCGCTCAAGTGACACGATTTCACATGTCAGAAGGAAAAAAAAAATGCACGGCATTGAAAATCTTCAAATTAGTTCTCTCGTAAATGTACCGGTAGCTAAAAATCAGATACGTATCAGATTTTTCGCCAATGGAACATCCGCATAACATAAACATCTGATGTACAGCTAAACTACAGAGAAAGCGTTGGTAATTAAATATGGTCTCAATCTTTGACCTCAGAGGTCTTGAGACATTAACTATGGCTTGATATGGAATGACAATATTCATACATTCATTTTCCGATCCACTTTTTCCTCACAAGGATGGCGGGGGGAGGGGGGCGACAGCCTATCCCAGCCGTCCTCTGGCAGTAGGCTGGGGACACTCTGAACCGGTTGCCAGCCAATCGCAGGACACACACAGACGAACAACCACCCGTGCTCACACTCACAACTAGGGACAATTGAGAGTGTTCAATCAGCCTGCCATGCATGTTTTTGAAATGTGGGAGGAAACCGGAGTACCCGGAGAAAACCCACGCAGGCCCGGGGCGATCATGCAAACTCCACACAGGGAGGCCGGAGCCGGAATCAAACCCTGCACCTCCGCACCGTGAGGTCGACGCGCTAACCACTGGACGGGATGACAATATATAGACAATAAATATGAGATAAATATGCCACATTTGAACTGTTAAATAGGGTGTAAGTATGCTACATTACCTCATATTCGTGGCTTTCTCACTGTTGCCTGTGTATGTGGGTGTTGACAGGCATTTGCATGGGCAGCTCCACCAATCACGTCGTGCGATTTGACAGCTTGCCGCTCAGGCTTGATGCAGAGGGCCTGTGCTCCTACACCCTCCTCACTGTCAGCGATGGTTCGGAGGTCACGCTCCACAACGGCCCTTGTCAGGACGCGGCACATTACAGCCACGTCTGCATGAAAGCCATGGAAGTGACGCACGGGTCGCGTAAAATCCTACTGAAGGATGATATGACGGTACGTCGGGTTTCCGATATGTTCGTTTGGGCAGTGAAAGTGCGGCCCTTTGCGTCTTTTGATTTTTCTGTACGTGGGCCTCGGAGGAGGAAAAAAAAAAAGTTTGGACACCCCTTGTTGAGAAGGTTTGTCCATCAATTTGTGCAGGCGTTCATTGGGCGAGAGGAGGTTTTGCTACCATGGAGGCAAGCGGGTCTGGAGCTGGTGCGATTCGGCGGAGTGATGCTGCAGCTGAAAACTGACCACGGCTACCTTTTGACGTTCACACCACAGAGGAACGAGTTCACCATCACGCTGCTCAATGCCAGCGTTAGCGGCAACACTGCTGGACTCTGTGGTAACGTACTCGAAGCATCATGTCATGTTCTTCTGATTGTTCATCGATCCATGCCGGTAATGTATAGTGACAGGAAGAACAATTAAATGCCATTAATCCATTGAACCTGTTCATCCAGCTTTTGTCATTCATGCAACAGATTTTTGGAAAATAGGTGCTTTGGAAACACGAGGTTTGGAAATGCCGTTGATGTGAACATCGTCTTTTTGCCTGCGTCTTCCTTCTCAGGCGCCTGCGGGGAGCAAGCCGTCAACCTTCTTTCCTTACGCGACGGCAGTCCCACTTCCGACCAGATGACCTTCATCTCCGACTGGACCACGACCGGCAACGGGGGCGTGTGCGTGCCCAAGCGGAAGGTGGACGTGTGCTCCTCCGGGGCGGCCATGGGATGCCAAGCACTGCGCTCGCAGGTGTTTGAGGCCTGTCACGCGCACATTCCTGTCCTGATGTTCCTCACCAAATGCGAAGAGCAGGCTTGCGAGGAGGCGGACGTGTGCGAGCTCATTTCCACATACGCACGCCTGTGCAGACAGAGGGGTGTGTGTGTCGACTGGAGAAGTCCCCATATTTGCCGTAAGTCTGAATTGTGATCCTCATACTTATTCTGCCACTTTTTTTCTGCTTTTCAGACTTCCACATTTGTCAACTGATTTAATCCCTTCCAACATCAAAATATTCGGCTCATTCGGAATATTTCGACAACTCAATGTTCATTCCCTTTTTCTGCAATTTCTCATTGTGCCCAAAAATGATTGCCTTGAAATCAATGGAGATGTGTTCCAAATTGAACTCGTCCTCTCATTTTTGTCTCCATCGTTTATGACTCAAACCGTGCCAATTTTCAATGTTCAGCTCAATCGTGACATTGGTGATAATGTTTTTCATGCTGCCCAAATTCCCACTCGTTCAGTAATTTACATTTTTTACATGACAAAACTCCTGAATGGATGCACAAAAGTTCAAATTTTTACCAAATCCTTCCGCATGTGAACCGCTTTGAACGATTCCGGTCTCAAAATATTTAGCTCGGTCAGGACAAATGGGCACCTGTTTTTTTTTTTAACTTTCACAAAATTCCCACAATTCCATATTCCCATGAAAAAAAGTTCAATTTAAATGTCCTGATTTAACTCATCTATAATTCTCGACTCATTTAATTGCACAATATGTTCATTTTACAAATGTACATCATGATTCCTTACGCGACAGATTCTGCAGCCTTTCAGTCAATGTCAGCTCTTCGGCATTCACACACAATTTCTACCGTGATTGCATTCTTCATCTTCATTTCGCACTTGCAACAAAACTCCCATCTCTTTCAGCTTGGCAGTGCCCCGCCACCATGGAGTACAGTGCGTGCCGCACGGGCTGCGTGGAGGATTGTGACAGTGCGCAGCCGTTGCGGGGTGACTGGTCGGTTGCCACGGGTAACGGGTCATCATGTACAGACACACCCATGGAGGGCTGTTTTTGTCCGGAGGGGACGGTTCTGCATCAGGGAGTGTGTGTCTCACCGGAGAAGTGCAAGCAGTGTGTGGACCGTCGTGGACGTGCATACGAGGTTAGAATCAGGAAAATCACAATAAGATGCTAAAAGTGTGTGTATGGGGCAGTACGGTGGCGACTGGTTAGCATGTCCGCCTCACAGTACAGAGGTCCTAGGTTTAGTTCCGGGCTCTGGCCTTCCTGTGTGGAGTTTGCATGGGTTCTCTCTTGGTACTGCAGTTTCCTCCCACATTCTCCAAAACATGCATGGTCGGTTGACGGAACACTCTAAATTGTCCCTAGATGTGAATTTGAGTGTGAATGGTTGTTTGTCTCTGTGTGCCCTGCGATTGGCTGGCAACCAGTTCAAGGTGGACCCCACCTGCTGCCCGTTGACTGCTGGGATAGGCTCCAGCAAGCCCGCGACCCTCGAGAGGAGAATCGGCTCGGATAATGGATGGATGAAGTGTGCGTGTGAGACTGATGCAAAATGAAATGAATAAATTCACTTAAACAGGGTTCCCACGGGTCCTTAAAGTTCATAAAAATCCATTAAAAAAGATAAAAATCCATTAAAAAAGAAGTTGTAAAATGATGTTCTTAATTGTCCTTAATTTTCAGGGAAAGCTTCTAAAATCAATAAAAATCCTAAAAATGTATTTTTATTCGAAAAGAAATTGAAGTTTTGTATTTTCTAAATTGAAATTTTTCTTACTTTATTTGAGGTTTTTTTTTTTCATTTTCTTACCTACAGATAGGAAAATGAACATTTGACAAACAGTATGCCAAATAAAGGGTTAGTTGATTGCCCCTAAAAATAAAGATGTGCCCTTCACTTGGCAGCAATGATTTGAACACCAGTTCAGTGATATGTGGCTTTCTGTTCAACCCGCATATTGCTGAGTGGGCATTAAATCCACCGTGAATCCCCTGCTGAATGGAGAAAAAGTCCTCAAAAAAATGGCTAAATTAGCCCTCAAAAGTTCCATAAATAAAAAGCAAGTGGAAGAGTGGGAACCCTGGTAAAACAGTGGTAAAGAGTAGTGGTGGGCAGACAGACTTAGTGTTTATCATTTAAGACAAGCTTGTGTGTCCTTGTGTTGTCTGTGCACAGTATCTGCAGACTTGGGTACCGGATGACAATCCTTGTTTGATTTGCTTGTGTTTGGCCCGACAACAAATCAACTGCACTGCACGCCCGTGCAACGACGTGAAAGGCAAGTTAAATATACTCCAAATTAACTTTCTCTTTCTTATGATAGCTATCTGCTACAACCGCATGTTTGTGTTATGTGTGTAGCCCCGGTGTGCGGAGCCTGTGAAGTGCTGAAGGAGAAGAGAGGATCCAAATGCTGCCCAGAGTATGAATGTGGTACGTCCAAAATTATTTAAAAATAACCCCCTTGACTTGCAAGGGCCCCCATTCATGATTTCAGGGAATGACAGTCAACTTTTTGCTCTGTGGCACTTTAAAAATAACCAGCGCTGCAAACAAAGTGCTGTTCATGGAGTAAAAATCAGACATAGAAAAACAAAGACCACTAAAACTAAAAATTAATAACAAGAAACAGTGAACACCATAAAATGCTAAAACAATGCTGAGTCTCATGAGAATAAAAATATGTGAGATTTTGAAATGGACACAACGGGGGCTTCCCTCTCAAAACAGGCTGAGTTCAGTGAAGCTAACAACAAATGGTGTTGTAATTATTGATCCCTTTGTTATCTTGATTTAAAAAAAAAATCCACGTTAATAAAAACATCTACGATTCTTTTAAATTGTGGATAGGGGGTAATACATCACCTTTAACACTTTAAGCTTTTTACCTCCAAGTCATTACTGTCCATGGAGCTCATGTGCTCCCTCTTTGACTTTTAAGTGTGTGATCTGTCGAGCTGTGATGTTCCCGAGGCGCCCCGCTGTGAGGATGGCGAGATACTGGTTCTGAAAAACCCAGGAGAATGTCAAGCCATCCACGAGTGCGGTAGGGCACGGTCTTATCCTCCATTTCCTGAGATCACACACCTGCGATCATGTACCTTGTGAACGCTTTTGAATCCGACATGGCTTCATCTCTTTTCGACCACCCAGTTTGCAAGAAAGAGAACTGTGCCCTCAGCCCGACCCCAGTGTGCGGCGCAAATCGCCACCTGACAGTCAAAAAGACAAAGTGTTGCGACGTGTTTGAGTGCTCGTGTAGCTGCCAGAACGTCACCCGCACTTGCCCGGCCGGCTTCATCACGGCCTCCAAGACGGACGACTGCGGCTGCACTGAGATAAGCTGCTTGCCGGACAAAGTAAGTCCGTTACATTTTGCCTTTTTGTACTAAAAAAAAAAACTCCTACTACTACTCATGTTGTCCTTGAGGGCCACCTGGTGGCCATGGGCACCAGGTTGGCAACCTCTGGGCTGGAAAATGGATGGATGATGTACTTGTGAAGGGGGGGATTCCATTTTTAAATCTGATTATCCAATAGGTGTGTGTTGTGGGCGACGTGGTCCATGCGGTGGGCAGCAAGTGGGATGACGGATGCGAGAAGTGCAGCTGTAGCCAACTACAGGACAAGGACACGTCACTGCACATTGCTCAGTGCTCGGCGCCAGTGTGCCAACGGAACTGCCCGCTGGTGAGACAAACAAAATCGTGTGTTCGATTCCCTTTCTAAGTCTTCAATTTTATAAGTTCAATCAGCAACCATTACGATTGTACATGAGCAAAGAAAATGTATGTTTGTATGGATACTGTACATGACAGGGTTCAACATACACACTGTCCAGTGGAGAATGCTGCGGGAAGTGCAGAGCAACTAGTTGCGTGGAATCGGATGGAGAAATGCGAGGGGACGCAGTGATCGGAGGAACACTTAGACAGGTTTACAACTCACACCTGAGTTTAATCTTTCTGTGACACCAATCCCGCCAAGCCAAACGTATTTGATCCGTGTTTGTAGGTTGGGGAGCAATGGCAGTCTTCTCGTGACAAATGTGTGGTGAACAAGTGCGTGAGGGTGAAGGACGAGGTGTTCATCTCTTCCACCAACATCAGCTGCTCTGCGATGGAAACGCCGTCCTGCCCGCTGGGCTCTGAGCTACGCTGCGATACGCGGGACTGCTGCCCACGCTGCCAGTGTGGTAAATGTCACGCATACGACGCGATGAGCTAAGCTAACTGTGCGTGAGTCGAACATGGAGTCTTGTACGATGGGATTTGCGTTCCTATGGAGGCTGCTGGAACCAGAATTTGTATGTAAGTGGGAATGTGTGGGACTGTCATGGGTGCCAATACAGTCATGTAGTCATAACTAAAGGAAGTATTTGAATGAAAAACATTTTTAGGCCATAAGTGAACTCTGCTATTGGGGATAAGGGACTGAGCTTAGATGCTAATCGCGCAAATTTGCAAGTGATGAATGGCCATGCCACATATTTTTTAATTGTATTGGATTGATTAATACGGCACACACACACACACACACACACACTCACGACTGCAATACTCTATAACACGCTCTCTACGTTCTCTCTCTACTCACCTCACTTACATCCACCCACACTCCTAGTTTATAAAACTGTCAACCTCTTCATTCCCAGCTCTACGCTTTTGGTCGATCTTTTCAATTTCTGCCCCGACTGAAACTTTCTGCAACAAATAATAAAAGTCACCTCATTCATCCCCATACGGATGGCTGAAGTGTTCGTGGGGGAAATTGTGCTTGAGTGCTGCACCTGTTTTGAGCTGGGTATCACCCTTTTATTTAACATTTGTTATGATTTAATATAATGTACCATGTAAATATGTCACTATGTCATATTATACAGTGTAATTACGTATTTGCTTTTTTTTTTTTTTACTCTGATGTCGACAGCCAGGTCACCATAGCAAATGAGAATCCGTTCTCAATTACTTGGATAAATATAAATTAAATAAAAGAAATATATAAAACTCTGTGGCTTTGGTACTATTTTCCTTTTACCCAAAGGCCTGCATGAAGAATCCTGTTCTGACACCAGTGCAACTTGGGGATGCTTCACTTTTTCATTGCAGTTAGTAGCATGTTTTGTCTTGTCGTATGTCTTTGGGTTTAAACAAGGCAACCGCCTCTTAACAAATTAGACAAAGACAATTGCCTCAACTTTCAGTGAAGCGGTGTTGTGATTCCCAGTGCTCCTCAAAGCGGCGGCTGTCTCTGGCAACGTTTCTCTTTTTCTTTGCAGTTGCCATCGCTGAAAGGAGTTGAAGTGTTTTTGCATCGAGACGAAGGGCCAGAAAACATTACAATGTTACTGCCTCCGTGTGGTGAAAGAAGGAATCACACCTTTTTAAGTTTTATGATTTATTTATTCAGACATAGCTCGTGAGCCATAAATAAAACATTAAAAGAACCCCCTCCCTGAGCTGGCCCCATATTGCGGTGGAGGGGTTTGCGTGTTACAATGACCCAAAGTTGTCTGGTGCTTCAAGCCCCTGGCAGGGTCACCCAAGCCAAATAGGTCCTTGATGAGGGACCAGACAAAGGACAGTTCACAGTCGTCCATTGATGAGCAATAAATATGGATCTCAGTTTCCCTTGCCAGGATATGGGTCACCGGGTTCCCCTTTCTGGTGCCAAGATTAAAGGTGGAGCTCGGTGGTGAGCGCCTGGTGGCTGGGCACAGCCCATAGACACAACGTGGGTCCCCATTCCCATGGGCTCACTACCTGTCTGAAAGGCCAACGGGGTCAGGTGCAAAGTGACCTGGGTGGTGGCACGAGGCAATCAACTGTGGCGGTCCAATCTCTGACTATGGAAGCTGGCTTTAGGGATGCGGAATAACATCTCTTTGGCAGGGAAGGAGCCCGAACTGGTGTGCAAGGTTGAGAAATCTCCGACTAGATATAATTCAGCTCGCCTCCACACACAGCTTGGGCTCTCATTCAGTCCTCTTGAGAAGAGTTGGACTCTCTTCCACTTTGCCCACCATGAGAGGTGCAAAGCAGTTATGGTTTTACTTATTGCCCCCCAGCCTGGTGCCTGTACATTGGGATTTATGCCAGTGGAGGTGAGGCTAGCCTCGATTCCCTTTTTGGAGAGTGGACGAGTCTTGTTTGTGCTGATGCACTAAACCGCGGTTCAGCGTTGATCAAGGGACTATCGTGGTAGCAATCCCCAAACGTGTTGGTAGCCACGGGAAATTGGGCATGCTGTGAAGTTGAAGACTGAGTCCATTTGGGCTTTTTGGACTGTGGGACTCTGGAAGCAATTGAATGGCATATCTGAAACTCGCTGATGATTCATATTTGGGCTCAAAGCACAAAGCAAAATATATCGATCAAGCGACAAACTTCTACGTCAGTGTACTATTATGTGTGTTTTTCAAGCATCAAATACACATCATGTAACACCACTTTCCAGATACTGCCCATAATTTATATTGCATGCCTTTTTGATTGTATTGTAAAAATCTGTACACCGGCTTTAGCATTTTGCATTTTGTCATGTATATAGTTTTAATCGGAGGTTGTATTTTAAGACTTTTTACGTCAAAACCGAGTAACAAAAAAAACAAATATTTTCTGTTTTAGAATTGATTTACCAACTACAGCAGGGGTCTCAAACTCATTCTTGTCCTGGGCCACATTTTAGTTACCGTTTCCCTTGGAAGGCCGTGATGACTTAAACCATATAAAGTCATGATGGTTTATTCAACTAAATTACTGTAATAAGGGCTTTGATAACAAGAAAATGCTTACACTATCTCTTATTTATCCCATATGAGAATTTTAAATGTTGGTAGAGATTTTAGCAAGCATCATGGAAGTTGTCATGTTTGATTTACTCTCGCGGGCCACATAAAATGATGTGGCGGGCCAGATCTGGCCCCTGAGTCTTGAGTTTGAAACCTTATACTACAGTATGTTAAAAAACTTTACCGAGAGCCACTCAGTGCTTAATTGGAGTGTGTTAGTCAGTATAAGAACACACCAAATATAATCTTGTCTGTCCTTTGACTGTATTTTTTTTTGTTTTGTTTTCAGGAGACAGTTCATGGCTACAGGATGAGTGTGAAGACATGAAGACTGCCGAATGCCCTGCAGGGTATGCTTTTATAAGCACTTAACAAATCAAAAGTCTCATTCAGTTTCAGTATGTCACTTATGTCTATACGTAAAGTCTATGTTTATCCTGAATAGGACCAACACATAGGTTTGCTTTCACTTTTTATCCATATGCCATCTAATGAATGTTTTTACTGTGCTTATAGATTTGTGCGCGCACCACTCATAATTCTTTCAGTGGATGGTTTCCGAGCCTCTTACATGAAGAGAGGGAATAATGTCATACCTAACATTGAGAAGCTGAGTAAGGCATGAATGGGGTTGATGAGATTCTTTTTCATTTTTAGCATTACTTTGGTCCGGTAAAGAAACAAAAAACATTTTTGACATTTTTCTATAAATCATGATTAATATCTTGAAGATAATCTTTCTCTCTCTCTCTCTCTCTCTCTCTCTCTCTCTCTCTCTCTCTCTCTCTCTCTCTCTCTCTCTCTTTCCCAGGAAAATGTGGAACCCATGCACCATTTATGCGACCTGTGTACCCTTCCAAAACCTTCCCCAATCTCTACTCACTGGCTACGGTATAGGTCACCTTTTTTTTAAGATGCGCTTTGACACAACCTCCTGTTGTGATCGCTGTCAATAACTCACAACTTCCACAGGAACATCGCTAACCCTGATTGACCAGGGGACAGCTGGAGAGGCCTTCAACTCACACATCACCACATTATTAGAATAGTCCTCCATCCATCCATTTCCAAATTGCTAATTCAAAGCAGGTTGAAGTCTATCCTAGTTGACTGTGGGTGAGTTGGTGTCAACTTTGGACAGTCAATAATTTAAAGACCTAAAATTTAGAGTCTGCATGCAAACCTGTAAACTCCAAAAGGCACGAGAAGACCATGTCAACAAATTTTCTGAGCAGTCATTAGGTTTTTAATTTATATTGTTCGCTAATGATAATTTGTGCATCCAACAACAACACTGCAGCTCTGCTTAGGTGGTTAGGCACTCCAAAGATCCAACACCGCGTACAGATATTAAAAAGGTAAAATGTCAATATGTTACTTATATATACACAAACATGCATCCACATACACATGGAGCCCCTCTAATGAGATAATACATCTCAAGGGGATATCCTTGAAATAAATACATACATAACAATTGCAATTTGAATAAATCTCTGCAGCACACCTGAAGTTGCACAGCACATGGTACTTCAGCCCATTGGCTGGGAATCGGTAAACTAGATGAAGAAAAGAGATGCCGATGTAAACGATTCTGAGTTGAATAATATACATTACAATAATCAATTACTGAATAACACAATAATGGGAAAATGAAGGAAGCGGAATTCAAAATCATGCAAGTTAGTCAGAATATCTGTTGTGCAAATAACTTGCGCCAACTCAATACGCCTTTTGACTGAATAACCTTTACATTAATTTTGAAAGTATAGTGAAACTCCTCTACAACGAAATCGTGTTTGCGGCAAGAAATTTTTCACAACAGGGGGTTTTTCACTGTAGCAAATTTGGTCTCAGATGTAAGCACACACACACCCACACACACAAACATGTGTGTACATGCACACAAACGTATGTGTACTCTATTTTTATTCCAATAGTGCATAAGTATGAGCATACACTTATTTGACACTTCATATTGTCAGTGTAGAAAGAAAAAAAGGTAAAGAAATTGTGAAATTTACAATCAGCATTCACTTTCACTTAGATCAATTTCTTGGATCATGTCATTTATTTTGCTTGGTCCGTCTTTCATTTTGATCACTTTTAACCTCTCTTCCAGCATCAGAGCTCTTCTTGTCTTAGCTGCTTGACATCCAAAGGTCCTTTTGTAGCCATTTTAGCATTATAACGTCCACGCTCGTCTGAATCTAACAATAACAAATACTTCTGGACCCGGTGGCTTTTCTTTCCACCATCT
>CAAKHF010005035.1:0-2500 GCA_901007745.1 Hippocampus kuda
TCCACACTCTCATACACACACACACACACACACACACACACACACACACACACACACACACACACACACACACACACACACACACACACACACACACACACGCTCCAAAACTCATTGAGAACTGTCGCACACACGCTCTTGAAAATAGATCAGGCTGCTCCAATGTAACCATGACAACAAGCTAAAAATCATCAGTAAGACCCCCATATCCCTGAATGAGGCTTACTTCGGCGCTTGTGATTAGCCTTTAATAATTTCAATATGATGATCTTAGTCATCACCTATATATAAGTATGATAATAATGTTGAATGGCTTGAACTAATCTTTAAGTGTGCACCTATCTAATATTGACAGTACAGAGCTGTACAGGAATAGAACAAGCTCGATAATGTGTATAATGGATATTGATCAGCCACACTGCACAGGCATGTGTACGCCGCATCATCACTGCGACTTCGGTATCACTCATGTCATACAATACATCATTACTGTACTCTTTTACAGTAGATCTCATCCAGCTACATTCGCGAAGCAGTAGCATCTATCTATACTATACTGCGCTACACTTTATTTATACTCTATCATACAATGACCATACAATTACCATTTTGTTGTTGTAGCCTAATGTACCATGCCATATTAAAAAAAAAAATGACGATCATATCGAACCATGGCCATCCAATATTGCATCATTATATAACATGCCATACACTTACATACCAAACTATATTACAACATACATAGAGTACCATAGAGTAAACATACCGTATCGCACCATACCTTGCAATTACGGGTACCACACCACATATAATCATCATCATCATCATCATCATCATCATCATCATCATCATCATCATACCATACAATTATCAGGCTGTATTGTGCCATACCAAATCATATAATACAAATTCCCAGAGATGGGCACTTAACCCTATTTTGCCGGTCCGTCCGCTGTCCCCAACCTAGGGACCCTTCCGTCATTGCCTCTCCGTTTTTATTCGCAGGACCGTTCCGTCCCAGCGACGGAATGCTCATCTCTGTCAATTACCACGCGATATTGAATCATACAATTACCATTTGTTATCAGATCATACCAAACCATATTATTCCAAACAATTAGCATTCCGTACCATACCATACAATACTATAACATACCATACGTACTGTACCACACTGTATCATAAGGAATTTTAAATTTCTGTCAAATGTAGAACTAGGGGACATGGGTCATGTAGAACGTTCTTCAAAAAAAGTTTTAAGTGTGTGTGTGTGTGTGTGTGTGTGTGTGTGTGTGTGTATGTGTGTGTGTGTGTGTGTGTGTGTTTTGCTAGTAATTCTGTTTTTAAGACATTTTTACATTATATAAGGCAAGAATTAAAATTTAATAAGCAGTATTAGGAAGTCGGCATCCATGCATTGCTAATGGACACCATTCTATTTAAACTTTGAACAACAGTCTTGCCTGAGCCAACATTTAGTCTATAGCGTTGTGTGGCTCATTTGTACTGTAAATAAAAGCAGCATGAAGCTATCCAACATGAATGTACAGTGAAATACTGAGGAAGGTGACATAGGACATGTGGAGGTCTGGACAGTGTCACCTGTGTACTATACATTAAGTACACCGCAGCATTGTGGCAGCAATGCAGTGAACACAAAGCAGACTGGTGCGGCAAGCAACAGACCCCAACAAGGCTCTGGATATGCTGCCATGGCAACCATCCTCCACTGACCCACTGATGGGGCTGCCTTGTGTGTCACTGTGATAACTGCTGATTTGTGAGTGTGTGTGTGTGTGTGTGTGTGTGCGCGTGTGTGTGTGTGTGTGTGTGTGCGTGTGTGTGCGCGTGTGTGTGTGTGTGTGTGTGTGTGTGTGTGTGTGTGTGTGTGTGTGTGTGTGTGTGTGTGTGTGTGTGTGTGTGTGTGTGTGTGTGTGTGTGTGTGTGTGTGTGTGTGTGTGTGTGTGTGTGGTCTCAGGGTAAAGTGATACAGAGTGACATTTCTCCAATGTCTTCGATATCCAGCCTAAGGTCCATGTACTAGTATGCCCTTAGTCTTCTCTAGTAAGACAATGTAGGGTAACAATGACTAGGGGACATTAGAAGAACTGTCTTATTAGTTTTTTTGTTGTTTTTTTTTTACAGTGTGAGTGCTACTTTTGGCCTGCTAATACTCGTACAGACCTAAAATGGATATCCTTGATATATATATAAATATATGGTCAGTCGGGTTTCCATAAAAAAGTTGGCGGATGTATTCAATATTAATAGTGCATAAATGCTTAAGCAAATTAGACATCCTCGTCAGGTAGCTTAACGTCCATGTACTACTGCACTATTTGTCTTCACTAGTGGGACAACTTTGGCTTAATTGGACAACTAAATATTACTAGTGAGGCAAAACTGGGTACAAGGTGACAATTGGATTCTACTAGAATTCCTCATAACGTGATACAATTCTCCCAGTTAACATCTCACATTTCAATAGCAGCACTTGTAT
>CAAKHF010005035.1:7500-32414 GCA_901007745.1 Hippocampus kuda
CAGTTCGTTTGACTCAGGCACCCGTGGCACCACGCAGGGAAGTCTGTTTTCACTTCGTGGGCACCAGGCCCGATGAGGCAGCATCTGTTTCAAGGCGACGCAGGAGGTTGACAGGGGGATGATGGGGAGTGGTGCTGTCACTCCACTTTTCCTTCACCCGGACCAGACCCTGAACTAACCATGAACCCGTCAGAGGTCTTTTTTAATCAGGCGTGACTCAGCGGCGTACCCCGGAAAAGTTTTCTTTAAAGCAACTGTTTATAAAGACTAAAATAAAAGGTCAGGAATGAGCAAAAATCATCCGTATACATTAGTCTGACTCTTTTTTTTTCCTCCAGCTAACATCAGGATTCATCGCCTCGACTGATCTGGCCGTCATTTGGTCGTCATTAGTTTTATCCATATTTTGGTTCTTCCTTTCAGCTGGGATGAAAGCAGCTCCATCAGCAGCGGACTCAGTGATGGTGACGGCGAAGTCTCGGATAACCTCAGCTCAGAGGAGTTCAACGCCAGCTCGTCCCTCAACTCGCTCCCTAACACGCCGCTGGGATCCAGACGCAACTCTTCCATTATGGTGAGCTGGAAAATCTGTATTTAAAGCAACAACATGTAACCATTTGACCTCGGGCTGGGATCTTATTCGATTGAATCGATCAATAAAGCGACAAGCTTTTTAGATTCCTGTTAAGAAATCGACAACGTGAGTGGAAACATTTTCACATTGTTTAGCAAAGAAATTGTGCCCTATATACTGACGGGCCAATGGCAAATCCTGCTTGCATGAACAAGTGTAACACAACAGTAAAATGGGTGGAGTAATTTTTACTTAGCCACAATTTTAATCATCTAATTGAGTTGGAATTTAAACATTTTGGAGTACAAACACCTTCCCAGCCACTAGAGTGGTAGTAAATCTTCAGAATGGATCAAAATCTCTTCACTCAGGGTCCGTGAGGCCCCCTACTCTCAGTAGTGTAAAATGTGGGTAAATTATAATCTCATCAGATTCAGGTTTGTTTTAATTGTTTGGAGTACAATAAATCTACGTTTTTACGCTCTTCCAAATGTAAATGTTTACTCTCTTTTTCAGAGTATAATTTTCCTTAATCAGAGTAAAATGTACTCTATGAATTTTATTATTGCATTATAACTTGTGGATGCAACAGTTCAGACGCAACATGTGTACTGTATGTGGTGCGTAGAAATATCACCAAACACAAAATGGTGTTTAATTTCACACCTAATGTGTGGGCAGGCAACCAAGAGAGCCAACTATTTGTATGTAAGCATTTAAAAAGTAAATGGTGCATAAGTCTGCCATGAATCTACAATAGTTTGGGGCTTTCCATCCTTGTCGTTGTTTTCCCTTCCACTGCTCGGGGCAGTTGATTTATCTTTGCTTCTTTGCCTCTGGAATGCAGCTGAGATGAAACGAAGATTACAACTCGCAGTGCCGTCGGTGGGAGATAGCAGACGGCACGCGATCGTTATCCTAACTGCGCCTCTCGTCTCGCAGCAGCTTCGGACCGACGCTGAGAAGCGCTCCCTCGTGGAGAGCGGACTCTCCTGGTACAGCGAGGACGGCAAGGCGGGCCGCAAGCTGGACGCGTGCGGGTACGACACGGGCAGTCTCAAGACAGATGCGCCGATCAAGTGGAGGAAGAAGCCGCCAAGTCTGAGCGACGAGCTGAGCGTCAAAGAGGAAGCCAGGAAGCCTCAACATCTGGGTGCGTCGGGAAGCTTTAAGAAGAGTCGGAATCCTCCGGTGGGGGTCACCTCACCTATCACCCACACGTCACAGAGCATGCTGAAGCTGGCAGGTGAGATCCATCAAGTCATGGTTTGCTCAAAAATAGATCTCATTTGGTGAGTGGAGAAAGTGGGACTCACAGCCCTTTGTTGGGAATTTTCGTTGACTTAAAAATGAGTGTGTGGCGTTTTATTGTCACTTATCACGAAATAAAGTTGAATGGAGGGTGAAATTGTCGCTCATGATGAACACATCTTTCTCACAGTTTCCCTGTGCTTTCATGGGTTTTCTCTCCGTACTCTGGCTTTCTCCCACTTTCCAAAAGCGTGCTTGTTAAGGACGTAACACACTAAGCCACGAGGTCGAGCCTCACTAAACTGTTGTCCAGTGTGCGGGGTTGAGCTACTAGTTGTGATGAGATGCTGATGGTAGGCCACTCGTTTTGGTGAACGGTGTTGCAACATCACAGACGTAACAGCCACTCAAAAATGAACGGGAGCTTTCACATACCAAAATCTGTTCCCAGGTTCTAAACAAGTGAGATCCAGCTGGCCGTCTGCAAGCCCGACAAATACAGTGTATTCTGTATACTTACATGGTGGTCCAGTGGTTAGCGCGTCGACCTCACAGTGCAGAGGTACCGGGTTCAATCCCAGCTCCGGCCTCCCTGTGTAGAGTTTGCATGTTCTCACCAGGCCTGCGTGAGTTTTCTCCGGGTACTCCGGTTTCCTCCTATATTCCAAAAACATGTATGCAGGCTGATTGAGCACTCCAGATTGTCCCTGGGTGTGGGTGCAAGCGCGGATGGTTGTTTGTCTCTGTGTGCCCTGCGATTGGCTGGCAACCAGTTCAGGGTGTCCCCCGCCTACTGCCCTGAAGAGGGCTGGGTTAGGCTCCAGCAACCCCCGCGACCCTTGTGAGGATAAAGCGGATCAGAAAATGGATGGATGGGTGGATGTTTAACTATATTTATAATATCACATATAGCCTACCTGCGGCTGTCACTAAACACAAAGCAGTACTCTCTCTTGATGGCAACCCACTTTTTTGACAATCTCACCTTGGTTTTGTGGTTCAATAAACGTCATGCTGTGGAAAATACAATATGTAGCGTCTCATAACACGATACGACATCATAGTTTGTGCAGGGCTCTATCGCTCAATCTGTGAGTGTGAGTCAGCAACCGTTCACAGGGGTCCAATCCATTTGGGTTCGGCTGTGGAACTTTGTTTCATTAAAGACTTAAAATTTTCCGTAGTTGTGACTGTGAGTGTGCATGTTTGTTTGTCCGTAGTCGATGTTGGGTGTGATTTGTTTACAACCAGTCCAGGTTCTGCCACCAAAGTCGTCTTGGATAGGCTGTAGTTCATATGACCTGAGTAAAGTCAAACGCTAGAAATGAAAGAAACAAAAGGAAACGGATTGATACCCCCTGTATTTTAATCCATTTAATCCCAAACTTTTCCCAGACATTTAAAAGTCAAAATCAGGTGTCATTGGTAGCCCTTTTAAGTAATCAGTCATAAAAAAAATTTAGAGCCCTGTAAATTAAATCATTGTTGTCCTTCACAAATGTGACCGGTGGGAATAAATGGGTTTTAATGATTGTCTGATAAAGTATTGACATTAAATCTCAAGGAAATGTAACACGAAATAATACCTATGAAATATTGAGTGAAAAGGCCAAATACTTTAGACATTTTTTCGAAAACATGTCAGGACTCAGCTAAAACGCATTCACTATGCAGATCTGTACTCCGATAAATAAAAAAAAAGTACAAAGAAAAAATTTAATGAAAAAAAAACCAGTGACTCAAGTTGTCTTTGATTATGTACCCATATTGGATTTTACGTTGACTTTAAAAACAGAGACTTATATTATTACCTTTTATGAATCAAAAGTCTGGCAGTGATTCACACGTGAGGCACATAAAAGTTCCTCCGAGTAAACACACATGTGCCTTTGCTGATAGTGTAACTTGGCTGGAGTGCAAAGGTTCTTTGCACTTTCATCGAATTCATCATTTTGATGCCCTTTAAACTTTCTGTCCGAATTGTTTTCTCTCTGCAGCGCCCAAAAATGACAAGCCGCAGGACAAATCCAAGATTTCCATCAAGACGGCGGGTCTCCAACGGTCACGTTCCGACGCCGGCCGGGATCATCACGTGGATACGCGAAAGCCCCCGTCTGGTTTAGTCAAACCCACGACAGGAGCCTCCTTTGGCTACAAAAGAACGCCCGCAGCCACCGGTACCGCCACGGTGCTGACAGCAGGAGGTGCCACCATCTCCAGTGGCTCTGCTACTGTGGGGAAAATTCCTAAGTCCCCAGGCATGTCAATCAAGCCTGTGGGGTTAGGAGCGCCTTCTGGTCGCAAGAACAGCTTTGACGCCAGCAGCGACGCCAGCTTTCTGGGGCCCAACGCCCGCAACAGCATCCAGTACCGCAGCCTTCCTCGACCCGCCAAGTCCAGCACGCTCAGCGTCATCGGTCGCCCCGCGTCCCGACCCGTCAGCGGCACTATAGACTCGAGTCTGCTGACCTTGAAGCCAGTCAGCATGGCCTCAGCGAGCCCCAGAGTAAAAGAACCTACAGGTTTGAGCAGCAAAATGTCGAATCGGACCATTGTTGTCCCGGTGAACCAGACCGACCGGGAGAAGGAGAAGGCCAGGGCCAAAGCCGTGTGCGCCGATATGGACGTGGACTGTCCTTCCCTGAAAGGAGATGAGGTTCCATCCGAGTCCTCGCGAGACTCCGTGTTGAAACTGCACAGCCTGAGACGGACCAGCAGCAGCAAATATCCCGAACTGTCATCGCCCACCACGCCAAGGTGCTGCCATCTTGCCCTTAAGGCATCTTGTTACTTGTTTAGATGAGAGGATAGCATTGTAGATGCATTTGAATTGTTCACAGAATCGAGATGTGACTGTGCAAACTGTGGTAAGTCAATACAGATTTCATGGATTCACGCGACAGGGGGGTGCCCTCACGTTCCAAAAATAAGATTGCATGTTCATTGAAGACTTGAAACTGACAATAGGTATGAATGTGAGTGCGAATGATTGTTTGTCTGTTGTTGCGTTGTTACGGTTGCTCCATATGGCTGAAAAATGTATCAAGATATTTCAACGTTTACTATATATTGATTTTTTTTTAAGCCTATTTAAACTAAGAAAAAAAACATTGATTAAAGATGAAATAAAACTCAACCAACCAGAGGGGAAAAATACCATTCAAAATAACAGGCGGTGAAATGAATTTTCAAGGAATGTACAATATTTTTGCTTGCATTGCAATGCGGTGTAATGTGCAATGTTGAGCAGTTGCTTAACTGTTGAAGATGCTCCAAATCACCGTTGATACAGTTATATTAAGATTCATTCGCGGATCAAATTAATAGTCTCTTGGAGTACACGCAGTTGAGCAACTGCCTTATGTCTACTTAAAGACATGTTCTTGTTTTACCCGACTGGCGAAAAAAAGCACCGGAGCTAGCACGTCAAAGACCTGTCGATTCATCTCAAGGTCTTAGTTTGCTCAATATCATCTCACTGCAAGAGTTACACTGATGCGGCTGGTCTTTTTTTTTTTTTTTTTTTTTTTTAAACAAACTAATCCACACTTCGGTTCAGTGTGTGTACACCACATCCATACATGTGTGTGTGTGTGCAAACTTCTGTGTGTGTCAAGCAGCTTCTCCTTCTTCCGGTAGACTTTCGTGCTTATAATTGTGGGACAAATCGAACGACGCACTGTAACCTGTATCTACAGCACGCAAAACGGTTGCTGTTTTCTCCGTTGTTTATTTTTTTTTATTGACTTACTTATTCCATCCATTTTCTAATCCGCTTATCCTCACAAGGGTCGCGGGCGTGCTGGAGCCTCTCCCAGCTGTCATCGGGCAGTAGGCGGGGTACACTCTGAACTGGTTGCCAGCCAATCACAAGGCACACACAGAGACAAACAAACATTCGCGCTCGCATTCACACCTAGGGACAATTTGGAGTGCCCAATCAACTTGCCAAGCATGTTTTTGGAAGGCGGAAGGAAACCAGAGTAGCCGGAGAAAACCCACGCAGCCACATCGAGAACATGAAAACTCCACACAGGAAGACCAGAATCCATCCCTGGACCTCTGCACTGTGTGGCCGGCATGCTAACCAGTCAACACAGTGCCGCCCATTTATTTATTTATTTTATTTTATTTTATTTTATTATTGAACACATTATTGAATGCATTTTCTATTGATATCGATCACGTATCTCTCGTGATACATATTGACATTGCCTAGCCCAATGTTGTGTACCCTGCCTCTTGCCCTAAAAGTCTGGGACAATATGGACGAGTGGAACAAAAAATGGACGGAAGTAGAAACTAACAAAAAAAAAAAAAAACACAAAAAAGATAACACAAATAAATTGCTACGTTATGGTCATTGGTAAAGTTGTAGTTCACAGAGCTAACTTTCATTCAGGGATCAAATAATTGCTGCTCCATGTTTCAAACCTCGTGACTAATCCTGGTTGTAATCTGTTTTTCGGTTAGATGGTATAGTCTACAGTTCCTATGCGATCCTCAATCAGATAAGTCCATTAAATGAGGGGATGCAGTTGCTGTATGACTTATTTTGCTGCTCATGTCTTCTTCCTTTAGGATGTTAGTCAAGTCGTTGGGACGTCCACCTAGTTTAGCTCACCTGGACAAGGTCAACTCCAACAGCCTGGACTCCTGCGTGACCATTCAGGACCTCCCTCCCAAAGTCCCCCCATACTCAAAGCTCCAAGACCTGGCTTCCTCCCACTCAACAACCCGTCTGACGCCCAGCCCGGCGCCCGTGCTGCACATCGACTCTTCCGGCTCATATACAAGTGACAGCCTGGGAGGTTCGCCCCTGCTATATCCCAAACTGTCAACTATGCACCGCAGCATGGAGTCTTTGCCCCTGCAGATGAGTGTCCCCTCTCGAGCCAGGTTTAGCCCCAAAGAGTCGCAGGGTAGTGAGAGGGGAGTGGGGACCTGGGGTGCCGGGAGCAGGACATCTCTCAACCTCTCAGAAGGGTTAGTGTCATCCCAATGGCCATCGGAAGGAGTGTTTTAGTTTGTTAGTTTGTTTGAATTGATCCAGATTCGTTCTGCTTTCTTTCCACAGGTTGCAGACCGATAGGAACACCTTGCCAAAGAAAGGCTTAGAGTATGTTCATACACTGATGGTCCTCAGTGTACGATGGTCCCAGAAGGTTTTTTTTACCGTGATTCCGACTTATATATTGCTTTAGCATAGGTTTGGGCAGTGTTTTTCAAACGTTATTTATCCAAGGAACCTACTTTAAGATCGATGTCACAGTACACTGGCAAGTTAAACGTATCATAGAAAGTAAATATATTGTACTGAACTAATGGTGATTTATCTGTTGTGGAATTTGGGCCTGTTCATTTGAACACCAAGCTTTTCTGCTCTTTTATGAATGGTAACAGGTGGAAACACAGGTTTATTGTGCCACCTAGTGGAGGATTATTTCATACTTCTGGCTGTCCTTCGAGAGATGACCAAAATTTGATTATTTGAAGTATGGAAACAAATATTAATTTTCAAACCAATCAATCGAAATTGGATGACTTCACACGTATGGCTATCACTGATTTAGAGACACTGACGTTCCACCTCTCACACCTATCTGGAACTCCATTGTAAACCGAGGACCCGATGTCATCACACGTCACTGTTGCGTGTCGTGGTGCTTGACCCTGAAGCGACCGCTCTTTTCTCCCCCCAAGACGCTGCAGCTCGAGCCTGTCGGAAAACGACGGCATGAAGCCGGGGCGACGCCACTCGCACAACGCGACGTCCGAGCGCAACAGCCCGCCTCAGCTGCCGTCGCCAACCCGCACCATCCACCTCCTGTCCGCCACCAAAGCTCCTCTCACCAACGTGGGTGAGTGACCTATTACCTACACCTCAACACAGTGGCACTTTTTACAAGTACTGAACCGTGTTCTATCCCTTGCTTTCTACCAGAGGCGATTGCTCTGACTGCAAGGGAAGCTCAGCTTTCCCTAAAATGTCCAAAAATAAGTGATCAAATATATGGGTGTACAGTACATACAATTGTGTGTACATGTCATTGACTAAATATGCGTTTCTGGAAGTCTGTGGATAGTGGGCGTCAGGGACGTGCGGTCAGGGGAGGCAGGTGAGGCAGAGCCTCACCTCTGAATGCGCATTGCATTGCGCAATCATCACAAACTGAGTTGATACATGCAACGGGCTCATGCTGCTTGCCGTATATTTGCATGTCGCAAATATAATGTTTAGCCAATTGAATAAGCTAGCCTTTTTGCTTTATATATTTGTAACTCTGACACTAAAGGAGTCAGTGCCTTACCAACCATAAACCTCACTGCACGCCACTGGTGGGCGCTTATGGGATGGCCCGGACGCTGAGCTTTTCTGCATGATGATTGGATGATCTCTCTGAGGCTGAATTTCTTTTTGATTGACAGCGAAATGAGCCAATCACGGATCTTTTGGTGTAGGCATCCGTGGTAGCATTTTTCAATTCTCATTCTGTTCTGAGTTGAACTGGAGACTTCTTCTCATAATCTTGGCGACACTCTCTTGGTTGAAAACGACTTGCGACAGCTTAATGTTTCTGGTGTGTTTTATTATAGTTGTTTGTGTTCGCACACTGACTTAATATCACCACAGTTAAGACCCTGGAAAAGAGGCCTTGTTGGTATGACAGGGTCACAGATCATTTTCTTGAAAAGGAACGGAGAGTTGAATTCACATATAAATAAACGGACACATTTTATGATGTCGGCCGAAATTGAGCTTCCCCTCCTTGACAGACCAGCATGCGCCACTGCTTTGTACACTAGAGCGGAGAGAGAAAATGACTTTCCTCCATTGGTCCCATAAAGTTGCGAGAATGAAACTCTTCAAAATGTCCTGATATGATGAATAATTAAGAACTTCTTCAAATACTCTGGCTTCCTCCCACATTTAAAACACATGTGTTCGATTCACTGATAAAAATGTTCCATAGATGAGCATGAAAATGTGAAATTTTACTGGTCTATATGTGCCCTGGACTTAGCTATTGAGCGATCCAGGGCTTACCCTGACACTTACACAAAGTGAGCTTGGATAGTCCCCAGTTTACCCGCAATCTCAAGGAGGACAAGCGCTGTAGAAAGTGGACGCAATTATAAACTGTGTCCACTGGGGTAACAAAGGCAAAAAGCAAACAAAGCTAAATTTAGCATTTACTCTTCTCTTTTGCTGACTTGTGTGTGAACCGTATCCCTCCACTTTCTGCTAAATGTGTCCCTTTCTTTTTCTTTCGTGATAGTTGCCCCAATTTCTTCTTCCGGCACACCGAGGATATCGCGCTCCAACAGCATTGGGCCCCCCGGTGACTGCGAGCTTTACGGCTCCTCCCCCCTGGGCAGCACCGTGTCGCTGGCAGAGAGGCCCAAAAGCATGATGCGCTCCGGCTCTTTCCGCGAAACCGCAGATGATGGTGAGCCTTGAGCAAAAAACACTTTTTAGCCTAGGAGGAAAAGGATAACTTTTCAGAGACCCCCAATAATCAGGCCTTTGCTTAATTACAGTATATCACAAGAGACGGAAAACGGCTCAACTTTCAGCCAATTGTAATAGACATGCAGCCAAATGAATATACCGTACCCCTGTCAATCAAAAGTGAGCGTTGTTATCAATCAGGGTGACAAGCTACCTATGCAGTTCTTTCATCAGGAATCAATCTAGGGTTTGATCATGCGAAATATGGTTGACAGAGTCATACTTTTTCTCCTTTTGCAGTCCACGGCTCTGTGCTCTCTTTAGCTTCCACTGCTTCATCCAACTACTCCTCCTCGGTGAGTAAATTCTGTTTTCATCAAAATGATGTGCAGGCCTTTCCACTTGAACGATAGCACTTTCAATGACCTGCTATTGCAGCAAAGGATATATGATAATAAGAATAATGATACATTTTATTTGTGGGCGCCTTTCTAAGAACTCAAGGACACCTTACAACAAGCAGTTAAAAACACAAATACAATGTTAAAATATGACATATATTATAATATTGCTCTGTTTATGGTTATTATTTAGTCCAAAAAAAATTCACAAAGAGCCCAAGTCGACGTTTGTTTCCTGCAATTTTAACACCTTCTACTCAAATTACCTCTCTCATTTTCATGCTTTTGCGATACCTTCCGTAGAATGAGGACAGGATCCAAGGGGAGGTAAGGCATCACAACTGGGTCACTTTCTGTTGGATCGGGTCCATTTGTCAGTTGCTGTGTTGTTTTAAATGTGATATTAACACTACCAAAAGCATGCACAGAAGCCATTTTCACACTTCATAGCATTCTCTGAAAGCCACCATCATGCTTGTATTTCAATTCTGCCCACCAGTATGTACAGTGGAACTTCCACATGCAATTCCGACCCTTTCCAGGACAAGTCTTTTTTTTTTCAACTGTCATAAAATGTAAAACTCATTTAATCTAGCATTCACTTGGTGAGTTCTTCTTAAAGACATAGAAATGCTTTTCAGAATTACCATTTCTTAAGATGGTGAATGTTGGGCTTTTGATAGCCGTAAGATAGATCCGTACTGGCATTTATTGGGGAGAAAAAAAAAAGACAAAATATTTTACTCTCTGTGAAGGGAAGCTGTACAATGGACAAGTTTCACTTTTTGTTTTGAAATACTGAAGTTAAAATTATTTTTCCACAATATTCTTTTTGGAACATGTCATTAAAAACAAAAGAGGCACAGACAACATAAAAAAAAAAACCACACAAACAAAAAAAACACTCGCACACAAATTTGTCATTTGGTACTTTGCTTAACTGGAATGCAGTATCATTTCCATAGTTATTTTCTTTACTTTCGTTGTGGCCCTTAACAAGGCTGCAAATGTGTTTTTTTATGTTTTTAACAATAGACTGTTTGTGACATAATCACGACTACATGAAACACTGCTTCACTTTTGTTCTGTTCCTTGGTCCATGTAAAATTACAAATAATAAAAATAACTGTTGAATGAGCCCACGGGTGATCTTTCGTCCTCAGCAAATCCGCAAACTGCGCCGTGAGCTGGAATCCTCACAGGAGAAAGTCGCTGACTTGACCATGCAGCTGTCAGCCAACGTACGTATGACTAAGGCCCTTTGACTTTGACTTATTGTCTTTCTAAAATGATAACAACACCTCTTCCACCTTTACCTGCTGCTTATCCGGACTTACAGCACACTGACTTGATTTACACTGCGTGATTCATGTGACACGAATGCATTTTTTTCCCAGCTGTCAAGGCACCATTCGGAAATGAGTTACGGCAGCATAAAAAGGGGGCGGGAAGCAATTGGAATGTGGTATCAGATCGGAAACAGGCCTTCGAAATCTGTACATCAATGTAATGTAGATATTTGCCAATTGAATGCGAGTGCATTGTAACCCCACTATACTGATATTTATAATTGCCTGTAGGAGCCACAAGATGGCAGCAAACCTCTACAAATGTCTAAATCAGCGATCTCCAACCTTTTTGAAACTATAAAGATCTACTTAGCGACGGATTCATGCGGAGGGCTACCAGTTTGATAGTTTGAAATCAATTTGCTCGAATGGCATTCATATGTTATCATTAATCATTCAAGAACCTATACCCACTTTTCAATCAATGAAGCAAAGAGTCAGCCTGCTCCAACTAAACACGATGTAATGTTTAATATTTGTATTTGAATGCACTCATGTTTATTTCTTTGTTGTCACTACCCGCTGTTGATAGTAGTGGATTTATTTATGTGCCTTTTAGCAAATGCGCAGGATATGAGCATTAAATCGGAGTTGGACACTTGAACCTTGCAGTGTAAATCCAGCCGTTAACACCAATTTAACGCTGACTCACTTCCTGTTTTGACGCTTTTCGCTTCTTTTCACTAACCCGGCAATTGATCAATATCACACCTCCTCGAATGTGTGTCACTGTGTGCGTTTTTCCCACGCCTAACAACCACTGTACTCTCTTTTATTTCTCTTGGCCTCTAATTGACTCGCGGGCTTCCTGCTGCTCGCTGCCCGTCCCCCTCCACTACCCGCTAACCGGTCGCTCCCGTGGATGTTGGGTGTAACAGTTAGGCCAGGTTTGTTGGACTGTCGCTTGAGTGAAATAACATGCATCTCAAATGGGAATTGTTGGTTTATACAAATGTAAACTATACACGACTCACAAAAAGTTAGGGATATTGGATATTGGGCTTTTGGTTAAAATTTCAGAATGAACCTAAAGAGTGAACTTAATTTGAACTGCTCTAAAGTCCGTTCAACTGTTTTGGCTAGGGTTGGCACCTTTCAGATATGGAAATAAGGGTGGCCTTATGGTGCTCTGGCAAAAAAGGAGTTTGGCTCCCCAAAAACCCTGAAATGCATAAAATTGCATGTATTTTCTTTTTTTGATGAAAATACAAAATACTTTGATTTAATTGACATTATTTATGGTGTCATATTAGCCTCTGGGCCCTGGGGTCACTTGGTGGTCAGCAAGGAAGGCATTCACACGTACTTAAAGTTTAAAGCGCTTCATTATCAATGAACTTTTTTTTTTCCATAGACTGAAGTAGTCTGAACCTGAGCATAGCCTGTAGTCTATTAAAAAGTGCTGTAAATCAGACTAAGATTTGTACTTTAACACTGAACAATTATGAAACACTTGAGCATGTAGACCTGGCCCGCTGTATTGTATAAAATGCTGTAAATTAAACAAAGCTTGTCTGGGGACACTTTTATTGAAAGAGGACAATAACTTAAATTATATAGCCTATAAAGTGCTGTAAATGTAACAACTGGGGAGACTCTTACTTTAGGAGGAAGGAAAAAAAAAATAAAACCCCAATAATTTTGTGTGCATGTTCAAGTCTGACTAGACTGAACGAGGCTGAAATTGAGCATACTGTAATACATGCATATACTGTAGAGTCCTGTAACATCTGTAACAAAGCCTGTCTGGGGATACTTTTACTATAATAAAGATAACTATAATAAAATTAAACACTTGTGTGAACCCAAATAGTAAATTGCAACCGTGATAAAGAGCGACTGAAAGAGTCACAGAAAGGTAAAGACGTCGACATCCTTGGAAATGTTCATGGATCAAACGGTTGTTGAGATTTTTGTCATTCAGCTTCTTGGTAGTACAGAAACATTGAACGTCCATTAAAAAGTTTGGAGCAGCTCAAATTGAGGTCACATGCAAATGTTACAGTGCATTTTACGTTTCCCCTGAAATTTCATCCAAATGTCGAACATACCACACATTTTGTGAGTAGTGTTTTATACCCCATGATGAGCCCAGTTCCGGTGCAACACCATTATCTGTCACGCCATCCACCATCACTCAATATCCATTTGTCCTCTTCTGCTGTTGGAAGTCATTTTCTGATCTCGTGGACTTGTTGGTTGCAACTGGTGAACCTGAATTGAAACTCCATGCACGTCAAACAGGCTAACCTGGTCGCAGCTTTTGAACAGAGCCTGGCACTGATGACGGCTCGCCTGCAGACCTTGTCAGTTTCCTCTGAACAGAAGGTGGGTGAAATGATGTTACGAGACACGTGTATAATAGGAAGCAAATCTGGGAACAAAATACAAAAGTATCCTGGGTGTTTTCTGCCTTTGACACCCTTGAGCTGGTTTTGATGGATGGCTAAATGTGACTTGATCATGACACTGGGCGTGTGACCACTGATGTGTTTTGTCTCTCCCAAGGATTCTGAGCTGAACGACCTGAGGGACACCATCGAGATTCTGAAGACTAAGAACACCGAGGCCCATGACATCATTCAGGGTGCTCTCAATAATTCCGAGATTGTGTCAAAAGGTACAAAAAAATAATAATAATAATTTAGGTGTGTGCTCACTTTTGGTGCCAGCATTTTGTTGGGATGGTAAATTTACACTGTTAGACAAGCTTGACATTTAACACATTTTAACTCATTCACTCCCAAAGACGTTTTTAAACGTCTTTTCAGACTTGGTCTGGAATTGGCTGGTACTGAATGAGTTAAGTGTCATTTCTTCAATCTTGTCCCATCAAAGGTTATGAGACGCTTAGGGTTGTACTCACCTTTGTGAGCTATATGAATTGAAATTTCTAGCGCTGTCCAGAACTACACGTGTGTCGCTTGTGCTTCAATTCTATTCAGAACTGCAGATAAATCGTCAGAACTCATCAGAAAGTCTCTCCAGCCTCGCCAGCACCGCCAGCCACACGAGCATGGGCAGCCTCAAGGAACAGGAGGCCAAGAAGAAGAAGAAGAAGAGCTGGGTGAGAACGCAGGCATTCAACTCAGATTAAATGACGACAACTTTTACCCCGTGACAAAACCAAACCGAATCTTTCCCGCATGTGTTCATGATCCTGCTATTAAGCAACACTCTTGTCTCTCCCACATGCCGCCACCCATTTTTAATTTCAGGTGTACGAGGTGAGTTATGAAGTCTTGTAAACCCTTTCTCTTCCCTTTTTTCCCTTGTACATTGTGGCCCTAAGCGCATGTTGTCTCGTGGTGTGCAATTTACAGCAGCCAGACAGGTCAAATCGCATCTGCTCGGAATATATACCGTATCCCTGCAAATAGTGGCATCAAGCACTTGGTGTCTATGAGATTGATAGAAACCATTTTACTCTCTTGCAACCCACGACACAAACTAGTTGATTCTGTGATATTTCTAACCTTGAAATTTATGCCGGGACCGTTGTAAGCCAAGGAACACCTTTACGGTGTATTGAGCAGATGTAAAAACTACATTGGGTCTTCCCTTCTTCCCTTAACAGTTACGCAGCTCATTCAACAAGGCTTTCAGCAAGAAGGGCGCTAAGCCAACAGGGCCCTATGCCGACATTGAGGAAATTGCCACTCCGGAGTCGTCAGTACCACCTTCACCTAAAGTCAACCGCGTTGGGGCTGATCCTCTGCCATCGTCCATGAAAGCCTCAGCATCTGCGTCATCATCTGGGTAATGCCCCCTCTCTTGAACATGCCTAACAATCAGAAGACAAAGTGCAGTATTTTCATTTGAAACATGCATAGGCTCTGTGAGGGAAGTGAAGTGGCGGATGACAAGGTTGTGTCTGACCTTCGCTCGGAACTGTGGGAGAAGGAGCGCAAACTGACCGACATCCGACTGGAGGCTTTAACCTCAGCCCATCAGCTAGAACAGCTACAGGAGACCATGACCAACATGCAGGTTTAAATGTATTTTTTTTTACATTACAGCCCTAAAGCTGATATTAGAACGGAGAACCTCAAGGCTCCACTCAAGGTCCAATGCAATTCACCATACATACCCTGTTGATGGTAATGTTGAGTCTCATACATTAAATGCAGATGCTATATTTTTATATCCTCGCATGTGTTACTCTTCCCCCGATTGATTTAAAATACTTGCTTGACTAGTCACTGTGCAATATTTTACTCCCTAAATGATGGACACATCTTTAATGTAGCATATTTAGGCTATATTTAATTTTCTATG
Source organism: Hippocampus kuda (assembly GCA_901007745.1). Lineage (NCBI taxonomy): Eukaryota > Metazoa > Chordata > Actinopteri > Syngnathiformes > Syngnathidae > Hippocampus > Hippocampus kuda. The sequence goes on from CAAKHF010005035.1 coordinate 22,807, forward strand.
CTTTCACTGGTTTAGATATACAGCATCTGGTTGTCATTGTGCTTCCCTGTTATTTGGGCAGTTATGGGTTTCGCATCAACGATGATGTCAAGCTGGCATTGATGGAGTGCATCCAGTATCTGTGTTTATGCTCTACTCACATCAGCAGAAACATGTTCGGTTTTAATCCGCATTTGGAAGACACGTGATTACAATACAGTACCTTGTTTTCTCTTTACGCTGCAATGACTCATAACCCAATTTTCACTTTCATTTGAAATGAGAAAAAAAAAGAAATTGTATCACTTGAACCATGCACTGTAAAATCCAGCCTTAGTTACATCACATATTAGACTTCACTCTCCTTTACATAAGATCTTACTGATAAGTTCTTATACCAACAGAGGACAGTGGACAATCTCAAGGTGGAGAACGACCAACTGAAGACAAGCGGCCTGTCCCCCTGCCCGTCTCCTGGACCCTCCAGTTCTGTCTCCCAGTCCTCAGGTCTCACTTCTCTCGCCAGCTTGTCACCACGACACTCTGTTGCAGTGCGTGATGCCAGAAGAACCAGTACAGGTATAGTTCAAACCCTGTCATGTCAGTTTAATCGTTGTCCCCGTGTCAACTATCCAATTGTTGTTTCCTTCCAACAGATTCCGTGGATTATGCCAGTCTGTCCTCGCAGCGAGATGACCACCGTGTCAGGGTGGTGGTTTGCATTGCAGATTTGCTCGTCTTCAAAGATGTAAGTGTGCCGTTGTTTGTCAGCCCATAGACACTGTGATACATGTGTATCACCTGCCTTGCAGGAGGTGAAACAGCAGGACTTCTTCCTTGGTACCGTCAGGGTGAATGGCAGGATGGACTGGCCCATGCTGGACTCTGCTGTCAGCCAGGCCTTCAAGGTGAGACCGCTTATTCTTTGAGTACGACCTGGCCCACGCGCAGAATGTGCCACCAGCTTACTGACGTTTGTAAATCAGCTGTCGCGTTTAATTTTAGGAAAGAGTAAAGAGTCCCTACTAGCGCAAGCAGTGATGGAAACACATATGCAATAACTCCAGATGAACTCCTACCTTTGACGTTTGAGGAATTTGCAATTGTGTGAATGCTGGGAGACGAACATTAACACGACAGGGGCTCCTCTGTTTATGATACCGACATATAACATGTTGGGTTTACGGCCTCAGGTCTTTTTGAATATGAAGCCCCAACCTTGCCGCAGTTTTTGCCTAATCAACCTTTCAACGGCATCAGAAAATGAATTTAATTAGTGTTTCAACAAGGCTATATAATGTAAAAAGTGACGTGCTGTCAGTACTTTCCGGATACGATGTATATTGACCTATGCCCATATCTGACTCATAGTTCTTTAGTTTGAATCTTGACTCCATCCTGTGTGGAATGTGCATATTCTCCACCATTTTCCAGATCCTTCCACATTCTCATAACATAGTTTACATTCATTGGAGACTCATAATTGTCCATACTGTGTAGGTGCCAATGTGAGCGTCAACGATTGACTGTCTAAAAGTGCCCTGCCATTGACTGGCGACTAGTTCAAGGTTTACCATCCATCAACTCTTGCAAAAAAACAATCGTTCTATTTCTAAAGCAGACAACGTGGGACCCAAAGCCCTTGGTAGGGGACTGAAACAATTTTAGGTAACTGAAAATGATTTAGTCGCGCAGTATTATAAGTCATCGTCAACTAATCAGGTGAAGCAGTGGTCAGCACGTCTGCCTCACAGTTCTGATGTTCGGGGTTTGAATCTCAGGCCATGTCCTCTGTGCTCCAATGTGCATCGTAAGCACCTCACAGACTCGAGGAGGTATACGGTATGTGCAAATTGTATGTATTTACTTTGTACTTTTGTATCAGGGACATTGCCATATTTATAAACAAGCATTATAGTCCTGGATTGCTTTCTTTTCTTGCCATTTCTTGGCCTTCATTGCCATGTCATTCATTCCAGGTTTATGTTGCCAAAGTGGACCCCACCTCCAGTCTTGGCCTTTCGACGGACTCCATCTACAGCTACAGCATGGGCCACATCAAGAGGGTGCTGGGAGGAGAGGCGCCAGAGACGCAGCCCTCTCGCTGCATGTCCCGAGGTCCCACCAGTATCACCGTGGCTCTCAAAGGTACAGATACAATTGACCAGTATTGATGACCATTTTTATTTTTCACAAGGGTGGTTTTGATCATTATATGTATATTTTTAAACAAACGTGTACCAGAATTTACTAGGTCAGCTAAAGTTTCTTATGCAAGCCCTCAAATGTGCTTGTTTTGATGCAGGCAAATCTTTTGATAAAAAGTTGTCGAGAATGAAATATTTATGACAAGTGTACATCCGAACCGAGCATTACTTTTAACATTCAACAACTTTTCTTGGACCACCAATATACTCTACAGCGCTGACCTTAAAAACATGTTTTGTGGACGAACACAGCAAAACGATGTAAAAATCTTGTGTTGGTTTTACAGGTCAGCTTAACACAAATGCAAACAACACCCACACCATTATGACAGTCGGGGAAAAAAAATGGGGATTGTTTGTGTATGGTCTCTTGCATTAAAAAATATATAATAACATTTGTTTAGAATAATTAAAAATATATATCCATCACAAAAAAGTATGTGTGTAGCCTGCTTAATTATTTTTATCATGTCGAATGACTTTTCACTTTCTGAGCAGATCAGGAAGCAAAAATGACTCTTGCAACACAACACTGAATAATCGCTCAAGATAATCTTCTGGAGAAATCTGCTAATCGGGCCTTTCCTGACTTTGATTGCAATGGAGGGAAAATGCTCAAATTTGGCCAGATTGTCATTATATGTGAGTAACCTGGTTAAGATGTTAAAAATCATATGTGTGTATTTCAAACAAACAAACAAAAATCTAATCATGGTTTCTGGGGAGAGAAAAGTCCAATTCTCCACATGAATCTCGGGACATGTCATTTGCATGAAGACGGTGAAAAGTCAGAGTGAAGCAGCAAATAAAATCGAACACCTGCGTAACTCGATGCCCCTAAATTTTGTACCAGCCGGGTCCAGCTGGTCGACCCACCGGTCCCCCGTGGATGTCGGTACGGAACCTTACACTTACGCTAGCTGGTGGACTCACTCACACTTGCTAGACTGGAAGTTATTTTCAGAGCCAAATGCTTGGGCAACACATTGCTTATGGAGGGCATGCGAGGCGATACCTAAATTAATCTGTGTGATGCCTTCTTCCTCCCGCCATCGTTATTTCTTTAATGAGCGTTGAACTGAGTCCGTTTGTCGTCCTTAAATTGAGGTTGATCAGAAGTAGGCCGCTTATTGTGTCGCTGTGTTTGGCTCATATTGCCTGGGATGTGAAACTTGGAAATGACATTTATGGACTTACAGAGAAATTTGAACCCCATTGGCGTGGATGATGGTGTTCTAATTATAAGCCCCAAAATAACATTGTTTCAAAATTATACTGGTGTCATTGTGCTCCATTACAAATCCTTCGCCTGCGGGCCCCAACTACCCTGCCAACATGGTTGCATGAACGAATGCACGTGGGGATCAGTCACGTGCTATCCGGAGCGCTATACTGCCTGCGCACACGCTGACACTGAGAGCACCACTGCCATCTACTGTGTAGTAGTAGTAGTAGTGCAATTGCACTTACCTAGTATGGCAAAATAAAAAATAAAAAAAACATGTTCTCCGGGGTAACTCCCACCTCCACTAGGATCGCAGGGGGACGCGCCCCACTATTTGAGATCTGGGCCAATTGTAGTGAACCCTGTTATATAAATGCAGACCGTCTTTTGTCTTTGTCTTCATCCGTTTCTGCCATTTTTATTCCCAGGTTTGAAGGAGAAATGCGTTGACAGCCTCGTCTTCGAGACCCTCATCCCTAAACCCATGATGCAACACTACATCAGCCTGCTGCTCAAACACCGCAGACTCATCCTCTCCGGACCAAGTGGAACAGGCAAGACCTACCTGGCCTCGCGGCTGGCCGAATATCTGGTGGACCGTAGCGCCCGCGAAGTCTCCGATGGCATCGTGGTGACCTTCAATATGCATCGTCAGTCCTGCAAGGTGAGAGGAAAGATGGTCACACGGCCTGTCTCATTCTTCAAATTAGCATTTTAAAAACCTTTATTTCCATTCTCTTCCCCCAGGACCTCCAGCTGTATCTTTCGAACCTGGCTAATCAAATAGATAGAGAATCCAGCTCGTCAGAAAATCCTCTGGTCATTATCGTGGACGATATTCATGATCCGGCTTCAGTCAGCGAATTGATCAACGGAGCGCTGACATGCAAATATCACAAATGGTAATCTATGCATAAAATGACATTTTTAAAAAAAAATATGATACCATAACACCCCGCCTATTGGTGATTTGCTAATGCCAAAGTTTTGGGGTAACTTGTGCTACTGTCATCTTTTTTTTTGTTTTTGTTTTGTTTTTTTGGTGCACTTTGGTGCCCAATTTTGTGCCAAAGCAAAAGCCCTAAATAGGAATCGGTCTCGACTATTAAGGAAATATGTTGAAGTCGAACACTTCGACTTCGCAATAAGCTTTGTATGTCAGGGACAGGTATAGGTAATTGACATTATATTATCGTAATTTTTTTTTTGGGGGGGGGTTGCGCCAATAGTATTATTGTAGGAAATTAAATTAAAACACCTTTTGACTTGTGTGACTATGGTTCCGTCTTTAGTCCGTACATCATCGGAACAAGCAATCAGCCAGTGAAGATGACTGCAAACCACAGCCTCCACCTCAGCTTCAGGTCAGTGATGTCATTCTAACGTCTGTAAAAAAATAAAAAATAAAAATAAACAAGTGTGACATATTGTAGTGGCTGGCCGTGGCTTTCAGACGTCGGTCTTCACTAAGACATCTGACCCCCCTTTGTCTCAGGATGGTGACCTTCTCCAACAACGTGGAGCCCGCCAATGGCTTCCTGGTTCGCTACTTGCACAGAAAGCTGATGGAGTCTGAGGACGAGCGGAACCTGACCAACGAGGATCTGGTCCGTGTGCTGGACTGGGTCCCCAAATTGTGGTATCACTTGCACACCTTCCTGGAGAAGCACAGCACGTCTGACTTTCTCATTGGTAGGAAATCCTGATCAAAAATCTGAAGGATATCTTGGCATCCATGCATGAATGTGTTCTGCCGTCCTCTCCTTAGGCCCGTGCTTTTTCCTGTCCTGTCCAGTCACGGTGGAGGAGTTCCGGTCATGGTTCATTGACCTTTGGAACCATTCTATTATTCCTTACTTGCAAGAGGGAGCCAAGGACGGCATCAAGGTGAGAGTCCATAATCACACACACGGTTACTTACATTGCTGAAGTACTGAGTGGGAATTGGGGACTAGTGGTTAGCACGTCTGCCTTACAGTTCTGAGGTTCTGGGTTTGACTCTCAGCTCCACCATTCCTGTATTGAATTTGTGTGTGTGTTTTTTTTTCCTGTGTACTTTGTTTATCCCACATTCCAAAGATTTGCATGCCATGCTCATTGAAGACTAAATAGTCCACAGTGGTTAATATGTGTGTGAATGGTTGTTTGATGCGGTGAATTTGTGAACGTGTACATAAATGCTTGTTTGTTTCTGTATGCCCTGCGAATGACTGGTAACAAGTCCCGGCTTGAGCCCACCCTTTGCTCAAAGTCAGCTGGGATAGGCTCCATTTGGGTCTGATAAATGAGCCCAAGCCTTCTTTCAGAGAGTAGTTCCTGTGTTCCAAACACACTGGCCTCTTCAAAAGTTGAACCACGCTAAAAGCTGGCGGCTTCCTTTTCAAGGTTCTCTGATTTTACCCTTCTGTTATGCTGCAGTTCCATGGCCAGAAAGCGGTCTGGGAGGACCCTGTGGAGTGGGTGAGGGGCACCCTGCCTTGGCCTTCTGCCCAGCAGGACCAGGCCAAGCTCTTCCACCTTCCTCCCCCAAGCATCGGCTCCAGTAGCCCCGGTCAGGCCGGCGAGGAGAAGTCACGCAAGGAGACCACGCCCAGCTCAACGGAATCTGATCCATTGGTAAGCAAGATCACCTCGTGCCATGCGGCGAAAATGCTTTCGTGCTTTTATTTGAAATGGACGTGAACGTGCCTTCCCTGCTTTTAGATGGCAATGCTTTTGAAGCTTCAAGAGGCTGCCAATTACATCGAATCACCAGACAAAGACGACCCCAGCCTGCCAAGACTGTGAATAAGCTCACGCGTTAAAAAACACGCATACCGAAAAAAAAAGGAATTGTTACTCGTTTGCTGGAATGACAGCCTGCTGTTCATTCGAGAAAAAAAGTTTTTAGGGTGATTTTGAAGCATCATTCCTACCATGGGAAGTGAAAAGTGAAAATCTTGCAGTGTTTTTAAGAAAGTACAAATGTATTTAAAAATATATCTATATGTATGTACAGGGGGTCCTCAGTTTCTGACAGAGTTCCGACGATGGCAATGTAACCCAAATTTCTCGATAATTCCGAATGCACTGTCATCTACCATGCACCTACACTGACCATCAATTTCCTGGTTCAATTGGGATTTGTCATTGACACTGTAAAGCCAATTCTGAGATTTGCTTCAAAATACATGTTTGAAAATAATCGTTGAAATCAAGCAAACCCTTAGAACTGTGTACGGTCACAACCAATTTTGGAGATAAAGCTTTCATCTGTTACCAATCCTTTTTCCTGATACTTTTTTATTGGGGGGGTGGAGGTGCTAGGCTTTTACAGTGTCTTTGTGACACACTTCACTTGCCTCCCACGCTACATAAGAACTTGGGTTGCAATTCTGAGTTCACTAGTTTTGATGATTCGGCGAGCTGGTGCCTCCCTTCGGGGCGTGGAAATTCGCAGAATCACGCAGTAGGATATTATTTCAGCCACCAGAGGTTTTAAGCGGATAGATTTTTGTGACCCAAACACGGAGATATGCGTAGGCATAAGAAAGAGGCCCGCAGCGTATATTTTGAAGCCTCATTCTATATAATTTTTGCAATGTTTGTCGTCAATCAAATTTGGCAGGTTCGACAACAACACTCTTCTGTGGTGTGCAAAATTTAAAAGACATTTTTAGAGGTCATCTGGAAAGGCATTTTGGGTTCATCCTGAAATTCCTCCTAAAACCCAAATATTTGTAAATACCGTGCAGCGTATTCTTACTCGGCTCACACTGTCCGTAGCCTCAAAATGTTGTCTCGCATGTCGGGCTCATCATAATCCGAGGACCCCCTGCATATATTGACATGATTCACTTCAGGTCCGTTGACCACCTCTTTGCCCTCAATCATCTTCTTCGATTGGTGCTAATAAACACTTCAGGTGATGTCCAAACCAGCACAGCCTCCGAAGCGCAGCGAGGGGATACTTTGTGCTCGTCCACTGAAGCTGTTCTGAAATGCAATGCAGAAGGGGAAAAAATAAATCAATAAAAAGAGTGTGACAGCACGATGGAAGTTGCTAAAGTTCATATCTGCTGGATCCGTCTCTTCAAGCCAAATGTTACGCATTATGCAATCCCCTGACTTTCCATCCTGAGCAGGTGAAAAAAAAAAAAAAGATGCCTTAACGAACAAAAAACTTCACTGGTGCTTACGTCAGCTTAGCTCCACCCATTAGCAAGTTTCAAGAGCCTTTCATTTTCTGCCACGAGTCCTCAGTATGAACTTGCATATCCGTAAGCGCAAACTGGAAAATGTTGCTGTCATACTCTTTTTTTTTTTCCCCCCTCTCTCTCTCCGCAAGTCTTCTAGCACTTATGTATTTTAGCTGCTTCACCTTAAAACACACACAGTATCACCACCGCTGCCATGTACAGCCTACCAGGTATTACATTCACAATTGCTCCACCAGCAGGAGGAGAATGATGACACACTTTGATTCCACGATATTAAAACTCAACGCAAGGGTTACTTCGTGCCACACAGAATGCACTTGCATCTTAATTTATTTCAGTCCAAAAATAAAACGGATATTTTAAATAGACTTACGACACGCAGTGTGAAATCCATGCATCCATCGTCAACACCGCTTACCATGAACAGGGTCGTCGGAGCCTAGCCCAACTGAAGCCGGACTACACCCTGAACTGGTCGCCAGTCAGTCGCAGGGCCCACATAGAGACAACCTTCACACTGACATTCACTGAGTGGGAACCGACCCTTCACTGCCCCCACACAAGTCAGGCGAGTGTACCACTACACCATCAGCGAGTCGCAGTGCCGAAACGTTCATCAAAAACAAGGCAGAGCTCCATTTTATTTTGTTAAGTGGCTGCAAAACAATAGAATTCTCTGGATTTCGTTCATTTTTTTTTTTTTTTAAAGATGCATAGTCTATTTTAAAAAAAAATGTGATCTGGGTCCAGATGATTTTATTTCGTGCAACCACTTGACAAAATAAAGCTGAATCAATTAAATTCACCATATTTTTAAGTGTGGAAAAAAAACTGTTTTAGTTAAACATTAGCACTGCACTTAAGTAAATTATCGGAAAGTAAATATGGTTCTAAATAATGATCCACTAAAAAAAGTAAGGCACTTAAACTTGATCAAGACTGGACTTATCTTTGAAATCAAATAGTTGTAGAAGGTTAAAATGCGACTTGATTTTACTGAAAAGTTAAACATAATTGAATTGTACTTCAGAAAAATTCAATCCACTGTAACATGATGAAAAGGGATTCTGTGTGCCACATGATGAGAACCACTGACCGACGTGTATCATTCTTCATGTTTGTGTGTGGCCCTAATACTCCTTCGAAAGTGTTGCGAGTTCCTTACAGCTTAATGATCACATGTGAAAACATTGTTCCAAATCATGTATGAGGGTACGCATGATTGTTGAAACAACAATCATCAAGAAAATAACAAAGAGTATTGAACATGTAGCAAAATTAATGAGTTGTTAAGAAGAGAAACAGCCGAGGAGAAAGACTTTAAAGCCACCTATTTCATCGTCCAATCACGTCATACACTTCATCAGAAGAATTAAATTAAAAAAAAAGTTGCATTTTATCGACATTAGGGTATGTTTGGTGCTTTTCACGTTGTTCGATGTCGAATATCATGTAACGATTCAGGGTTGGTTGGCCAGATTGTTATCGTTAAATAGATTTTTAGAGTAACTTTTTTAAGAGAAAAGTGGCGTCGCGTAAGACATTGTACCATGCGTAATGACCATGACCTTGTAACAGTATTCGCGGGTGGCTCCAGAGTCATGTATTTATTTATTTTTGTGTGTGTGTATGTAAAATATAGATTGTTCCTCAAATAGAAAATGACTGTATTTAAAAAAAAAAAGGTACACTCATTACGTTTGCTGACTTTGTTCACAAAATGCTCAAATCTGGCCTCGGTGTGTGTGTCCCGCTTTAAGGATGTCATGTTGAATGAACTTCACGTGTGTAATCATATCAATGAATGTCCAGACATTTTAATGTGAGAACATAAATGATATGTAAAGTCTAAAAAAAAAGTCGCTTGGTTACGAATTGCAGAGTCCGATTGGTCAAAGGAGTGAATAGAAAGATGAATTTCACTCACAAGATGGGATTTAAAGACATTTTTTTGTAAATATGTTGGCCTTGTTAACCCCCCCCCCCCCCCAAAAAAAA
>CAAKHF010005037.1:0-17963 GCA_901007745.1 Hippocampus kuda
TGAGTACATTGTAAAATGGCTAAATAAAGTACAACCGAACTCAATTTTGCTTCCGTTGCCTTTTTAAAAACGTGTTTTTAGCGTGCGTGCATGCATGCCGTATGTTTAAGCTGGCGTATGTTTTACCACTGTAAAACTGCGCCCAATAATACAGTGCGTTTTGTCTATATGTAAAATACAGAAATAGCACCCGTGAGTGAGACTGCGGCCAACAATACGGTGCGCCGAATGGTCGTGAAAATACGGTAATTGGGTATTCTGGGTTTCCTCCCACATTCCAAAAACATGCACGGCAGGTTGATTGGACACTCCAAATTGGCCTTAGGTGTGTTTGTGAGCGTGAATGGTTGTTTGTCTCTGTGTGCCCTGCTATTGGCTGGCAACCAGTTCAGGGTGTCCCCCACCTGCTGCCCAAAGACGGCTGGGATAGGCTCCAGCACCCCACGCCACCCTTGTGAGGATAAACGGATCGGAAAATGGATGTATAGATGGACGCATTTGTTTTCTTTTACTATTTTTTCACATTTTTGCTCATTTTCCTTTTTTTCCCAGGATTTCCCCCTCTGTATTTTGTGCAAAATATATTTTGAATGTTTATCAGTATACCAATATTGTTTCAAACGTTGCCCATTGGGGATCCATTGCAGCCATGCTGTAAGGGGGATTCTCCTATCTGCAGCCCCTTCTCAAGGTTTCTCATTTTTCTCCAGACGGGGTTTTCTGAGTTTCAGGGGGATGTCATAGAAACTCATCAACTGTGGGCAGCCCTTTGAGACTGTTTTTGATTAAGGGGTATGTAAATAAATGTGACTTGACTTGAATCAACGTTATTTTTGCTGAATTGCTAGGGCTTTGAAAACAAACAAACAAACAAAAAAAAAATCATGTTTTTTAGGAGGCATTAATCAAAGTGTCACCCGGAGTACTTGTTTAAGTGAGCCCACCCACATTACGTTGGACATGTGGGTCAATCATGTAATGATGCTTCCAGCAGAACTCACTATTGATTTGCTGCGATACACAGGAAGGCTGATGCCACATATTGTTTTGTCAGTCACGCCATCCAGATCATCGCACTTGTGGAGCGTTCGTCTTGTGGCCTGTGTCATAACACAATATAGGAACATTCTTTACTTTCTTGAAATCAAGCAGCGTAGTGTTTATTTTGAAATACAGGGACAAGAGTCGGTTTGTCCTCATTTTGCCGCTATCAGTGCATATCTAACTTTCACCCTTTCAGGGACAGTGGTTAATACAGTGGACAGTTTATCATGTTATTAGGCTACGGGATCCATGAAAGGGTTAATTGAGCAAAACAACATTTAGTGAGCTTGCATAGGTTGTCAGTTAAAAATAGTGAACCAAAAGTAGTAACACATTTCTTCCGCATATTTATTTGGGACGTTTTTACCCACTTAATTAATTTTTTAAATTTTTTTTTTAATGTTGCTTGGTAAATATCATGAAATTGATGTATTCATTTCTTAGAATTACCTGTGTAATGATCTGAAACATCCTGGAGTAGGAGAGTCCTGGCGGGTAGTGCATCGTTAGGCTGGTGTTGTACGAGTCGTCACCATGATTGGCTATTGTAATGGAGATATTAAAGTAATTTTCTTCAGCCACCAGTAACGTCGGAGTCCTAAAGGATACAGTGTATATTTTATATTCATGAAATTGCTGTGCTGTGCTGTGCTTGCAAAAGATACAGAGTACTTACAAGAATTTGAAGTTTACTTCAATTTCAGCAATACAGGTGTCATTCTTTTTACACTTTCTTTCAAAAGGAACCTACAAATATAGTCGGAAAATTATTCGGGAATATTATTAGCGTCTACTAAAACCGAAACATTCAATTCATCATTGATGTCACAGCTAGCACCTCGACAACAGCTTGTGTTTTGCCATCTGCATTCAGGACAGCATCTGCACGGTGACTGTTCACCTGGGAGAAGTTTAATTTGATGCTGATAGGTGACAGGGTGTCTTTCACACATTTCTATCAGGGGAAAAAGAACAACTGAAACATCGTAGAACACGCTCATTTCTTGTAGTATTTTCAAAACGTGTGTGTGTCTGCATGAAGATGTTCATACTGGCATGTAGATGGGGTACAGGAAGCATGTGTCTTTATCCAGCAGTTCATAGGTGAGTGTAAGATTCCTTGATTTCTTGTCACTTTGAGCGAAGAAACCTCGGTGCGATTGTCTCATGGGATCCACATCAAGCATGTATGAAATGTTTAGTCCTAATTTCATCGTTCCTGCGAAGACATGTTTTAGGATTACAGCGCATCCGCAAAGTATTCATGGCACTTTACTTTATCCACACTTTATGGTGGAAACTTATTCCAAAATTGAATAAATTGTTTATTTCCCTCAAAATTAAGCACAGACTCAGCAACTATCGTCACACATTGATTGGTGGATTGGATGGGAACATAGCCTGCTTTCGGATGTTAATGGAATGGCCTCTCTGGACTCACCATTCTCACGAGTGTTAGTGGTGTTGGAGTGAATTTCCGAACGCACCCTAATCTTACATGAATTTGGATTTCTTGTTCTTGATTTCAGGTGAGTGTATAAATATTCATTAAAATACAATCAATTCTAATGAAAAGATGTGATATGGTATATATTTTGAGAGACCAAATTTAGCATAGTAAATTTTGGTATCGGTTTGCAGTTTAACAATTTTGTCTTCAAATTAACATATTGGTTAATGAGGATTTGGATAGATGACCCCTATATGTTTTCATAGTTGAAACCCAAAATTGAAGTTAATTTGACCCAACATTTGGATACAAATATTTAACTTTATGTGATTTTTTTTTAAAATTTTTATAGACAGTAAAACATATTCGGAACAATTGTCATTATGATGCAGTACCATTCTACACCACTGCCTACTACAACAATAATAATGATTTAGACCAAGTGTTAAACTCAAGGCCCGGGGGCCAAATTTGGCCCGGCATGTCATTTCATGTGGCCCGCAAAAGCAAATCATGTGTGTCAACTTCCATGATCCTTGCTAAAATCTGTACCGAAATGTCAAAATGTCATGTGTCATAAATAACATTGAGATTGTACAATAATTTTGTCACCTTGTTTACGCTTACTTTAACAATAACTGAATAAACTATTACAGTTGACTGATTTCAAAACTACTAATCCATCAATTTGTGTACAAGTGATAATACGATGAGACGATTAATTTGGTTTCACTGTCATAACGGCCCTCCAAGGGAAGACGTAACTCGAATGTGGCCCAATGTGTTTGACACCCCTGAATTAGTCTGACAGTGTCAATCAAATTGAACAGTTATGCTTGTTAAGGCCAAATATTTGATACAAAGCGATTAAATTGTGCTAAGCAATCATAATGTTGTGGTTGCTCAGTCGATATGCAGAGCTCCACAAAAGCAAGCAAATAAATAAATACATCAATAAAAAATGGGGATGCCTATCCAGCTGTTGGTTAGTTAGAAAGCTACGCCCTGATTCATGGATGATGATAGATGGCAAATGTCATTGTCGGGGAAACGGTTCTGTTGATGCTGCGGTAATGTGAATAATAAACAAATATAGCTGTACCTTTATCCTGAACCTTTAAAAAAAAGATTCTTCCCTGACCAATGTCCCACACCTTTCAAATGTTAGGTGGAAAGTAGTTTCTGGATGTACATGTATGTTTTTGGATGACTCAGACCATATTATCTGCCTTTCTATTTGCTGTTTACAATATCAATATGACTGCTGTGAAAATAGGTACAGTAATTTCAACACCAAAGCTAGTGCTGGAGTTATGTCTTTTTTGAGTTCAGCGGTCGTCATTCTTACCTGCTTTACTTTTCGTTGTTTCTACTATTTCAAAGCAGGCTGTTAAGTTAACCATGGGTAAGATGGTGTCTGTGTTGGCCGAGCAGTCAATCTTATCAAGACTTATCTCCTTTGGTTGAAAAGACAGGCGAGCTAAAGCATTAACAATGGGCTTGGACCTGGAGAACATTGCAAAAAGAGATTTTAGAGTATGATACTTTTATTAAGTACAAGTATTAAGGGCACAAACAATGTTCAGATTCAGGAACAGTAACATGCGGTGAGGTTCATGGACTGGTGAGTCACTACTCCTCTGCAATCGGATATAAAAATATGAACCCAAATTTGAAGATGCGCATACTACCTTTCAATTTGTTTCATTCATTTTCTCATTCAATTCCAATACAATTTTTGAATAACAATATTTGTTTTCAAAGCTTCTAATTATGCTTCAATTAATTCCACGCTGTTCAAAAATAGTGATCGCAAGAAAAACAAAAGAATATTTAATATAAGATCAATATCATTGTTGTTGGGTAACTGAACTCTTTTAAAAATTAAAAAAAGCATTTTGTCAGGTCTATCAGGCAATCAAACCCTTGAGACAAATTTGAAAACTCAAGAGAGACTCAGAGTCAAGCAGTTGGATGCATAACTGGAGCGCTGTCCTGAGGCTTGTATCTTCACTTCAGCTGTGAACACTTACAAGCTGGTCTCTTCAGCATGATAAACTACTTTGATTGCACGCTATGTACGTAAAATGGAAGTCCTTGCAGTGTCACACTAGTAAGTTGATTATACATCGAAAAGCATAGGGCGATAAATTTTAATATACAATTACTCTGACAAATTTGGTCTTACATTTGGTATTTCATACTTTTTATTTTATGAAAGCCCTGACGATACAATTACTAAACATGTCTGGCCTCATAACCGTCAGATGTTTCTAACAAACCAATTCATGTTGAAATTGGGAAATGATTGGACCATTTATGATGAATTTATTGGAGGCAGTTGCTTCAATAAAAGCGAAAGGGAATGATCGCACAGGACTCCAGGTTAAAGATGGCTTAAGAGGTCTGCGAGTTCTCAATCCGCCCATTCGTGCTTTTGTGGCAATGTACACTATGTTTATGGGAAGACCACCACACTTCTTCCATGCGTCTCCACATGCTGGCAGTGGCAGTACAGTAATGTACTTTCTTGACTCTGCCGTGCCGAGTCATTCTTCTGACCAGGCAAAAAGACGAAATATTTCGTTAAATATATTAGACAGACTGTGGAACGTCAGCATGTCCAATACATGTGATAAAACAAGGTTGTTTTGCGATAGATTGTATAGCGGCCTGCATGTAATGTCGTAGCTTTAAATTAAATTTGAGGTGGCAGAGAACCCCGAGCTTTCTGTTGATACCCGACAGGATGTGATTTTCCGCTTCACTGAGTTAACTTTTGAACTTCTGTCATTGAGATGTCGTGTCATCCTCTCAGAAAAGAATTTTGTTTCCAGGCACTTAAGTAAGAACTTCACATACATTCCTACTAGAAAGTGATCTTTATTTATTTTTCTGCCGTTTGAATATAGTACATCGCTGGCATTGGGCCTCCTATGTCACAATTTGGTAAATTTCATATTATTTTCACAAGTCTATAAACATTTCTGGTCAATCTACATGTTAGAATTTATTGACCGAACTAAAGTGTTGCAAAAGACTCGCTGTCTTGGATGATGCATTGTTATTGCTGTTTTTGAGTTTTTCAGAAAAAATGATTTTGGAGGTACAAACCAGGATTCAGCCCAACACCAGCAATATGTACAGTATATACTGTACATTACTGTATATTGAGGGAGCATACAGGATAATAACGACCACTTCAGCTGATGATTGGCAGAATAATTATGCATTTGAAAAATAAGACGTGTTGCTGGTATAGATATACGGGTTATCATCATATAATAATATCATAGAATATTCATCATACCTTAAGACAACAGCTGCTCCATAGGATCCAACTACTATGTCTGGTAGTGCGTCATCTTCCAGGTCTATGTTTCCATTTATGTCCTGTCCAAAGAATCTGATGCCATGTCTTACTTCTCGTCCCGTGATTCTCTGGATTGGCAGACACATCTCTGGTATGTCTATGGCCTGTACACTCATTGGCCACAGCATTAGGAACATAGAGATCCAATACAACAGCTGATTCTACCTTTACAACCATAACGCAAAATTGGAGCGACACTGTCAGAGCGGTATTAATTAAAGCTTAAAAAAAACTTTGTTTGTGGCTGGAGCTCAAAATCATTGAATGATGATTGTACTCATGTATGATTGCATCATACATGTGGTTACTTATGTATGATGCAGTGTGTTTCTATACTACTGTCAACTACAAGAACAATAGAAATAACACATTACTCATCATATTGCGCCTGCTCTCAATTTCACTGTTGGATTGTGCAAGTTTACCTAATGGTGTGACCAGTCATTGTATTTCAAGGGTGGTTTATCAAACCTTCATAATTAAGAGATGGTGGAGTGACACTGTACAAGAAACATGTCAGGAAGTTGCAGAGGGGGGTGCAACAATACATGTATCTCGAACCATTTAATACTACAGTAGGCTTAAATCAACATTATATCGTGTATTGTATATACTGTATTATATCATATTGACTCATTCGATACAGTCGTCCCGGTTTGATGTGCAGTGTATGAAAAACACTTTTTTTTTCTTTGATCAGTTCCACTTTGAGAGCCGGATTGTGGTTCAGTATCAACAGACCTAATCGTTACACCCACTAATTGACATTGAAAAAACAAAGGTCATGCATCAAATTGCTGCAATAGGTACAAAAGGAGTAAAACTAGTTTCTATGTTTGACATCATGCCAATTGCAGACACGGGGATGTTATGCACACAGCGTTCTTTGACAATTAACTTACATTCATAGTTTCCATGTTATACCGCTGTTTCAAAATGTAAGATGCTTAACAGCACGCGTCTGAGTGGGGAATCGTGAGTTGCAAACAGGTGTGGGAGAGGGAGGGGAATGCGGAGCGGAAATGCCAAGAACCAGCCTTGGGTCTCACATAATCGATCAAGAAAGACCCAGGGAGCATGCACGGTGCTACAATGGGGCTGGGGGTGCTATTGCCTCAGCCCCACCCCCACGAATGATTTATCTATTGAAGTTTAAATAAATAAATAAATAAATACATACATACATAAATACATCAACAATTGAAATTCCCCAAGTAAGTAGCCATTGTGTTCCAATACATTTCCTGTTTCCGTGTTTATGCTGCAGTTTGACCCCATGTGTTTTTGTGAGGGCAGGGAGGGGCAGGGGGAGTCAGTTACGTGTGTGTTCAGTTACACGTTTGAACGTATTGGCAAAACTTAGGCTGAATGCTGTCGACATAGCATTTTATCCAATAATGCCGGGGGAGGGGCTATTTAATAGCCAATGATATGCGCAAGTTCCGTGGCATTATGGGAAAAAAATGCCAAACAGAAAACATACGCTTCAGACATCATTTAAAAAAATAAGAAATAAATAAAATAAAAAATAGTAATTAAAAAATGTTGACTTCGATTTCCAACATCGTGGTAATAATGTTGGCCAAATGCTAAAAACATAGCATTTTCTTTTACTTGCGCATGCGCAAGTCAATCCTCTGTGGCATTATGCGGAATAAAGGCTGTTTTTAGCATTTAACCTAGCATTTTAGCAACATGTTCAAACGTACGGAGCAAATTGGAGCAAGTTTTTCAGCCAAAAATGTTTACTCCACATTGGGAATTCCACGCTTCCCTTGTGGTGTGTATAATACCTTTATTGAAAAAAATGAGAGAAACTTTCAAGTGAAGTCATGAAAATCGTTTTTTGTTGTTTGGATTGTTTTTTTTTTTTTAGGTCCTTCACATATCGATCATGCCCTCTCTTAGCCCCGCGTAAGAAAAAAAATCCTGGTGCTGCGGCTGCCAGGAAGCCCCTCTAAGCAGCACACGTCAGTCCTCACAGCTATGAGCTGCCTTTTTTATAAAAGCAAAAATCAAACTTTGGCTACCCGCCAGACTGCTGGTGACATCATCGCTGGCTCAGCCCAATGCCATCGCTATTCATGAAGGCCTCTCAACCCACTGCGGACAGTCACGGCCCACATAAGCTTCCCTTTTGTCAATCTACTTTTTAATATATACATGACATCAGTTGAATAAAATAATGAATACAAGCACTATAGACGATAATGTCATGGAATCTAATAAAAAATCTAAGCAGATAATACGTATATACATAAATAAGACATATGTTTATTAAAAATGGTTGTGTGCAATTGAGTAGTACGCAGAATTATAATTCTCCTATCATATAATATACTGCAACTGTCCCGCACTTTCTTTGTTTAAACGTTCTTGACAAAATGTTTAAAAATTTGGAATTACAGACAAACTCTGTGCAAAGTATAAAACTCAATTTTAAAAAAGCATGAAAATTTTACAATTAACCCTTGTGGACCAAAACATCCCATAACAGGACTGTTGACGTACAAACTAAAATTATGTCATGATCTATTAACATGTTGAAGGCGCTAACTTGTCCATATTGAATAGTCCAAATTCAATGTTTTTGTTTTTTACTTATATGCAGATGATAGTTGCTTATACCCATAGCACAATACTGCTTTTTATTGCTTTGATGTCCATAGAGGGCACCAACCTCAATAAGTAAATAGAAACTATATATGTATGGATAGGTCTGACGCCACTGAACATTTTGAGTGGTCGCAAGAAAAAAAAGGATTTAGAAATGACTTTGATATTACACTTTAAAGCCACCATTCCATTATGGTGCCTTTGTCCGATGTGTCGTTAAAAAAAATCAACGCACAAGGGTTAAAATAAAACAAATTTTTGTATCAAGGAAGTATCGAACCGTGACATGAAAGCGAACCGCAAATTTTGTGTACCATTGCACCCCAAGTTCCTTGACTTGTAATAACCAGTCACCAAGTCCATTCAAGTTACGTTGTAATACCAGATGTCTCACCTGACTATAAACACTGCGCATCCCTTGGTGTCTGTCACCAAAGTAGATGTACACTGCCCCTGCATTAGCATCCTCGAGAGGGGCTCCAACTGCAACATCTCGCAGCCCGTCTCCATTCAGGTCTGCAAGGCTGGCTATGCGAGTGCCAAATCTCCCCATGGACAGTTGGGTAACATTTATTTCACTTTTCAGCAGCATCTGCAGAAAACAACCGCTTAAGCATATTCATTCATTATTTCCTAGTATCCCATTCAGTTCTCATTCCGTCCCACCTCATCAGTCAGCCTGTAGACGTAGATCTGTCCCTCAGATTTTTCCTGAGGGTGGTAAAACAGGGGTGCTCCCACCAAGAGAAAGTCACTGTTACCATCGGAGTCCACGTCTAAGGTACAAAGGTCTGCCCCAAAATAGGAACCAATCTGAGGATTTTGAGGAACAAACATTTAATTTCTATTGTTCATACTGTTACTTTTCTTTATACATAATAAAACGCTGCGGGTGTTTTAATGCACCGACAGCTACATCATCCGCAAGGGGAGAGCTTGCAGTTTACCTGCCAATAACATAAATGGACCCCAGTGAGTCTATTTCTGTTTCTACAATGTAAAGCATAGCGTACTACGGTGCAGTGCACCTCAAATGGCATGGTTTTTGTGTTTTTGTTTTTTTTTTAAAGAGGAATGCTTTCTAGGATTGGACTTGAACAGATGACTTATATCGCACAATGGTGTACAAAGGCGCAAACACCCTGTTGCGCTCAATTCTAACTGTGCAAAGTCTAGCAAAATATAAAAAGAAAGAAAACTCCACCAATGTGGATAATTAGGCTGTGCTTTGTGTTAGAATTGGGCTGGGAACGAAAACAGGGCCCAAGATGTTAACGGCAACTTATGTGTATTTCAGAAAATGTCAGTAGGGATTTTATGCATAACACATGACTTCGTACAATACATTGTATGAACTTTACCAACCTGCTCCCCATTTATTCTTTGGGCGACATTCCAGTTGTTCCCGGTGTGAGTGAAGACTACAATTTGTCCTACATGCTCAAATCTTGGTGCACCAGTGAAATATAGAGGAACCCCGTTCACCTGTCCCACAGAAACCGAATATCCTGCAAGAAAATGCACTTTAGAGGTTATACGTCACATCTGAATGGCATCTAAAGCTTTGAATGCAATAAATATGTATGTTGATTTGGTTTACAGCTAAATTCTTATTCACTAAAGTAGTTCTACTTTTTAAATCTGCTTATCTTGTTCAGGGTCACAGGGAAGTTGGATCGAATCTTAGGGTCAGAGACGAGATACACACCATGAATTCATTACCAGTCAATCACATGGCCGACACATGGCGACAACTACAAAAAATGTGTGGTATAAAATACATGCTAATTTTGTATAGTCCAAGTTGACATTCAAATCTATGACTCAAAGGTTTATGCTTCAAGCATGATGCTAACCACATGCATCAAACTGTTGCCAGTTATGTGGTTGATAAATTTCAATGCCCCCCAAGCATCTATTTATTCTAGTTTTATGTAGACTTGTTTCAACGCAGTATTGAGAGTATACAATGAAATGCGAAAAATGAAGAAAAAAATGGAGAAAAAAATTCCCCCAAAAATCTGCATTATGTTGACAAACCTTAGAGGACTTGTGAATATATTTGGTGATGTGATACAGAAGGGTACTAGTTATGGGAAAGAGGAAAAGAAAATGACATTGAACCTAACAACGCAGAAAAAACGCATATATATCTTTCTCCTCGGCCCTCAGTACAATAATGTAATGTGACAATTAGTTGACAGTATTAATAAAAAAATATTTGGAATACGCATTGCAAAGGTTGCTCTGGTAAAATATACATCTCCTCGTGTGTGTTTGCCACTGGATCTGCTACTTTACACACCCTCAAGTTAATGTAAAGTTCAGAATGTTTGTTGTTGTTTTTTTTACTTTACTGTACAGCTATTAATTTATTTATTCATACACTTATGTCGTCTCAAGTTATGACAAATGCAAACGTTGAAAAAAAAGGCAAGCTTCCGGCTTCTGACTGCAATGCTTGTAATATATATGGCACAGGTCATCAATGTGTGGTGAATTTTATTGCTGTTCAGTTTTATTTATTGTACACTTATAAGACAGTTAAGCATTTTAACATGTACCGGTTATTCAAACACTTGTAACAAATGTTTTATTGTATATAGTGTGACCCTAGAAATAGAAAGTACAGTATTGATTCATTTTCTTCTAATTATCCTGTTCAAGGTCATGGAAGAGCTGGGCAAGGTACACCCTGGATGGTTGTTCTCACTTAGATGCATGGAGAAAGACCGGAGCAGATTCAAACCCAGACCTTCTTGACTGTGAGATAGCCGTGGTAACCACGTGCGCCAGGAGCATTACGTTTTATATTGTGTTGGTGGGGGCTAAAAGAACAACAGCGGTTGAGGCGTGTTGAATTGGATTGTGATTATGAAGGTCCCACTACAAAAGGATGTCAGGAGATTTCGAAGCACACGTGGCCGCTGATGTGTCTTATTCCAATACTAATAAAGGATTAAAAAAAAAGAAATGATACCCATGTAAGAGTCCATCTGCATTTGTGAATCTTCAATCTGTGTCTCAGTTTGATCTTGACGCTCGTACAGAGCACCACGCCAGCTGTTTGAGCCCACTGAACCCAGAATCAAAGTGTCCTGTGATTGGGAATCAAAGCATTATATTTCACTTTGGAGCAGGTCATGCTTGAATGGCAACCCCCAAAAATCTCTAGCGGCACAGCAAAAATGACATGATGGGCCTTATTTTGGATCGAGTGGCGCCTGTGCGAACGGTGTTAAAAACGGGTGTTGACGTCATTTCCGTTGCATGTTGAATCTAGTCGAACGTGCTTGGGGCCGTGTTGCGCTTGTCTGCTCATGCCGCCGCACTAAGCAGCCTCGCCCCTGACACACCTGATAATTTGGTGACAGAAAATAGTCTGTGCCTGACGTAAAAACGGGTGCATCGTTATTTTTGTGCCGGGACAATGGTCTAGTTCAGTTTGTGAATTTGGTAGTCACACTACGCCCCACTTTCGCAATTTGGTGTCGAAAGGTAGACAGAATTTTAGACTGGCTAAAAGATGGTCTATTTTGCGGCACAGGTGGTCAAACGTGATTTTGGTGTATTTAATCGAAGGACGCACGATCGGGAAGTGCAAAGAAGTCCCCAATTTCCCACGTTTTACACACACAGCCAACTACATTATCCCGAAAGTAAAGATATTGTCGTCACGCACGAACTCCGGCGAGTATAATTTCAGTTTCTGCAATGTGCTTGTGAAGGCTCTCAGTCGTACAGGAAGGTTCCATTGAAGAAAGGGTTCCGTCAGTCGTCATTTACCCACAGGTACAGATGACGACTGACGGAACCCTTTCTTCAGTTTCTGCAATGTTCAAGCACGGCATACTTATTTGCGTTTCGACCACCCTGATTTTAATGTAAATGAGAGATGCCGCGAGGATTGGCTGGGAAAACATTACGTTCCATCCCAGGATAACTCAAAAAGGCACAAAATATTTACCACGCAAAACCTAGCAAAACACCAAAAGAAAGAAATCTTCACCCACGCACACGGGTAGACTGCGCTTTGCACTAGTCGTGCGCCCGGAACGAAAATAGGGCCTCAAATGTTACTTACAACCACATGCTGTCGACTTAAAATAACATCACAGTGCCAAAGGGTCCAGGTCAGGAGCGTCAGCGCTCACCTGTTTTCTGAGTTTGGTCATGCTGATATTCGCAAGCAGAGCCCTGAGGCACACTGATATTATTTTCCGTCACGAGCATCTATCAGTACAAGTCAAAATAGCGGCCCCAGAGATGCTTAATTCATATGTCACAAATGCAATATTAATCAGAATACCGTGTCTAGACTAGTTTGTGCATGTAGAACACATATTACCGTTCAAAAAAATTTGGGCAAACAGATGTTGTTTACCTTGTAGAATGCAGCACTGAATCCTCTCTGAGACATTTCATTGGTCATGTCTTGTGCCCGAGCCACTTTGGTGTCTCCTTCTATGTTAAAGATGTGTTTTTGAAAGTTTTCCAGTAATCCTGTGAGCCCCTGGTAATTCTCAATTTTAAAGGCATATTTGTCCTTTGGGTCTGAAGCAATCATCTTCAATTCATTTAAGTTCTCAATTTTCACCTGAAACCACAACAACGAGATTAGAACTGATTTCTGTATTTAATTTAACTCAATTCCCCTTCCAAATTCCAATTTTAGTTCAAATTTAGGATGAGGTTGTTCAGTCTAGGAGTAAATGTTTTCAATAATAAAAGGAATTTCCCTCACCCCAATGACAAATCGAATGATGCGTTTTTCGGTGTAGGTGTTGATAATCATATTTGCATCTTCATCCGTGTCACTCGGATCTCCATCTGTGATCAGGACCAGAACTTTCATTGCATCGGATGAGGCACCTGCATCTTTATTCTCAAAGAGGTTTGTCCTGTTGGGGCCCCAACAAAAAGTTTCAAAATTCATGAAAGAATATTATTTGTGAACTTGTTGAAAATTAATATATATTAATATGTAATTAGTATTATTTTCTTTTTCCCTTTTGATTTAATCCTGTTCAGGGATCACCTCAGCGAATGATCCTCTCCTAGCTCTCCTTGTCCTCTGCATCATCTGCTCTAACTCAAACCATCTACAAAGTCTTCCCTCACCGCTTAGACTACATACGGTGCATGAGGAATGTATTTCACAGTCCTTCAGTTTTTTTCCAAGTTTTGTTATGTTACAGCCTCCTCCCAAAACAGAATCTATTCATTTTTCCTTCCAAACTCAACACAAAACATCTCATAACTATTAGATGAAAAAAGATGAAAGATGAAAAACAATGGTTCTCAAGTTTGGTTGAAAATTGTCTTCATATCACTTACAATACAAATTTGAGGGCTTGGTGGGTGTTGGTGAGGGTCAGCATATGATGTTCCTCTCTCAGCTTTTGGTGCGCACGCCCACTTCGATAGTCAGTAAAATCAAAGACTGTTCTATGAGACGTGGCGAACTGAACTGCTGCAAACTGAAAAACATACAATGAGCGTTCAAATGTAAAATATACAGTGGAACCTACAGAAAGTCAAACATCTCAAACATTGCACAAGTTGGACAAATATGCCTCCAAATAAAACTTATATCAACTTATATCATAAGACCCAAACACTGTGAGCATCTAAAGCGGAGGACGTCAGTTGGAGGACCGAGGCGCCTTCCTGACACAGAGCAATTATTGGTGTAAGTGGTGAATAGGCTTTCACTTTTGGAGCACTTTTCCACCTACAAGGCGGTCAAAGCGCCTCACACTGAATCCTCATTCACCAACGTATGACGCAGCATCAGAAGCAACTGGCATTGTAACACCCCATGTCCTTGAGTATCTTGCTCAAGGACACTTTGAGAAGGTCACGGTCAGGTGATCAAACCCACAACCTCTGGGTTGGAGAAGTCGACAGCGCTACTCCTGAACCATGCGGCCACAATTAGATGAGATTTTTTTGGGGTGAATGCCTGTAAACATTTTGGGTGATCTCGAATCTTTTCTGGTCATTACAGTAGTACAGTACTGTATATTACAGTGACCAATTTTATGCATTGTGACTCGTCCCACATAGCAAGACTGCGCAAATCAAATTGTTTATTGAAAGCAGTTTTTTGAAGGCAGCCAGTGGATGAGTGTAAGAAAGGCAGGCTAGGAGGGGAATTCAAGGGAGTTTCTTTTAAAAGTGAGTACAACCCTCACATGTTTGTAATTATTCTATCATATATTTAAACGGGAGGCCCGGTGGTCCAGTGGTTAGCGCATGGACCTCACAGAGGTGCAGAGGTCGTGGGTTCAATCAAAGGCTCTTCCTGTGTGGAGTTTGCATGTTCTCCCCGGGCCCGCGTGGGTTTTCTCTGGGTACTCCGGTTTCATCCGACATTCCAAAAACCTGCATGGCAGGCTGGAAGACCAGTCTAAATTGTCCTAGGTGCGGGTGTGAGCATGGATGGTTGTTCGTCTCTGTGTGCCCTGCGATTGGCTGGCAACCGGTTCAGGGTGTCCCCCGCCTACTGCCCGAAGACAGCTAGGATCGGCTCCAGCACCCCCCGTGAGCCTTGTGAGAATAAAGCGGATCGGAAAATGAATGAATGTATATTTATATATATATTTTTTTCTCTGGAGGTGTAGACCATGGTCTACTCGGATTCAATGCCCCTCGCATCCCGTGGGACATGAGTGAAGTTCTTCCAGGAGGTGGGAATTTCAACTCCTTCTGACAGGGGACCCACCAGACCCTCACAACATGTTTAGTGTGCCAGGCCAGAGTGGCATCTTCCTCCACCATTGGAGCCAACACACCACCATGTGGTGATCAGTTGACGGCTCTGCCCCTCTTCACCCAAGTGTCCAAGACTTGTGGCAGCAAGTTAGATGACACAACCACAAAGTCGATCATCAAACTGCTCCCTAGGGTGTCCTGGTGCCAAGTGCACATATGGACACCCTTATGTTTGAACATGGACAATCCATGGCAAGCACGTTAGTCTAATAACAGAACACCATTCCAGTTCTGGTCAAGGCAAGGAGGGGGCTGTCTTTCCAATCATGCCCTTCCGGATTTCACTGCCATTGTCCATGACAGCGTTGAAGTCCCCCAGCAGAACGATGGAGTCCCAGGAGGGACGCTCTTCAGCACCTCTTCTAAGGACTCCATTAAGGGTGGATACTCTAAATTGTTTCTTGATGCAAAAGCACAAGCAAAAATCAGGACCTGTCCACCCATCCAAAGCCGAAGGGAGGCTACACCCTCTTGTCCACTGAGGTGAACCCCAACGTACAGGCACTGATCCAGGAGGCAATAAGTATTCCCAAACCTGCCTGACGCCTTTCTCCATGGGCAACTCCAGATTGGAAGAGAGTCCAAACACTCTCAAGAGAACTAGTACCAGAGCCCAACTGTGTGTTGAGGTGAGCCTCGCGATGTCTCGTCAGAACTTCTTGAGCTCAAACACCAGCTTGGGCTCCTTGCCTGCCAGATAACAGAGCACACTCCAAATTCACAATTGCCAGTTTCTGTAGCTGGGGATCCGACTGCCAAGGTTTTTGCCTGAGGCTGCGACCCAGATCACATTACACCCGATTTTACGGTCCCTTTCACAGGTGATGAGCCCAGCCAGGCCTCATGATGCTATAGCTTCTACATACAGGCGCTTGTCTTTGAGCCCCACCTCCAGGCCTGCCTCCAAAGGAGCCCCTCTGACCCATGTTTAGGTGAGAGAAGATTGTGTCCATTCATTTTGCTATTTATGGAGGTCTTTTGAGCCATGCTTTTTCTGGTCCCTCACTAAGACCTTTTTGCCATAAGTGACAGTGACAGGGGCATATGCCCCAGATCACATGCCCCAGACACTAAGCTCCTTGGATCCTTGGGATAGACAAACCCCTTCACCATTATAAAGTGACTGTTCGGGCAGGGGTGGATTAATTCAACTGCAAACATCACAACTCTGTCGATGTGCCACTGACCTTGATCGATGTGTTTTTGAGGCTGTTCATGATATCCAGTATGAAATCTTTATTTTTTTCAAAGTCTTCATCATCCATACTCCTTGACCCATCAAAAAGGAAGACGAGATCTACAGTCTTCTTTCTGCATTCTATGTGGAGAATATATTAATTGCTTGCAGTAAACAAAGATGTAACACTAGGAGACAATAGGACTTTAGCTTTTATTTGAAATAGTTAGCGATTTAACATTTAATATCTTTTACCTTGAAAAATCGGTTTGAAAGAGGTGATTTCCTGTAGATCGTCTGTCATGTTGTAGCACACACTGTTCAGGTAGGAGTTATCATAACATTCGTGAGCTACATAGGGGCTGCAAACCTGGGAAAGATTAGATCCAAAATATGAATATAACCTCAACAAATTTTGTGGCTAGATTATATTTAGAGCAATAAAAAAAAACATTTGGTACACACTTGTGATCCATGTAAAGAAACACGAAGCCTAGAGCAGTGGTTCTTAACCTGGGTTCGATCGACCCCCAGGGGTTTGGTGAATCGGTCTCAGGGGTTCGACGCAGCCTCTGCCATGGAGGTTAAGACATACTGGACTCACTATGTCAATTAGTTATGACACGCCTGCTTGGCCATCACTGGCTGCACATGATCACATTACCGGTACATTGCTTGTCCAATCATTGCTGCAGGAAATTTAGTTCGCTCAGTAGTCAACGTGTGACTGTCGTGATAGTACGTCCTAAAATTTAAAAAAAAAAAAAACAACTCATACTTATGTCTTGAAATTTTATTTGCCGGTACTTTTTTCCTATTTTTTAATAAATGCATTTTTTATGTCTTGAATTTGTAAAAAGTCATATTTTTGCATATAAACTGGTTGGGTTTGGTGCCTCTAACAAGGTTAAGAACCACTGGCCTATAGTGATGTGTGTGAGCTTTATTATTTGGAGAGACCGAAATGAGTTACACGATATTCTGAAAGCGTGTGCTGACTAGGTGAAGCAAAAAAAAAAAAAATTCATTATTCAAAGAAAAAGACAATAACGTGTTTTAGATATAACAAAAAAAAAGACAACAGTAAAAAAAATAAAACATGAGGAGAAAGATGCAAGAAGCAAGAAATATTATTTGGGAATGACAAAATGTGAGCATTTATATTCATTCACTAAATGAAAAAGACAATTGCATGGCATTAATATGGCAAAAGTCAAATCATTTTTGGTATCCTTACAGTGAACTGGGAGTGTATCGGGTCTTTGGCTATGGACAGTCCAAGGTGCTTGACTTCTATGCCTTTGTCTTCAAATGAGAGTCCTGTGACAATAACATTTCAGTGGTACTATTATTACCTCTGCCATGTGCACGTGTGAAGATGAGATGACACAAAAACTATAGTGACCCCCACCTCTTGCGCTTTGCTATCCATCCATCCATCCATCCATCCATCCATTTTCTGGGTAGTTCTAGTACAACTGTAATACACTCACTAGCCAGAACACGTTACATCACTTCAGCCCTCA
>CAAKHF010005039.1:4734-14819 GCA_901007745.1 Hippocampus kuda
CTGAGACCATTCCGGCCTGTTTTAAAAAACCCAATCTGCCTTTTCTGTCTCTCTCTCTCTCTCTCTCTCTCTCTCTCTCACGTTGACAGCACTTTTTCTTGAGAATGTGACAATCACCCCGGAGCGGGTCAGGGTGTTGGTTGGCGACACACTCTTCCTCAACTGCACCGGAGTGACCACCTTTGGTGAAAGAATCATCTTTAATTGGGATTTTCCGAGAAAGGAAGTAAGTGAGACACAGCCAAACTGCAGCGTAGATGGTTTTAATGTGCTCATGGGATTTTTTTTTTTTTTCCCCTTGCCTTCAGGAAAACCGCCATTTCACAAACAAGACCAAAGACAGCACCGCTCTTACATTTACGATGAGCAAGGCATTAGTGTTGCCGAACATTTCAATGGAGGACAAGGGCTTGTATCGATGCAAAGCTGAGATTACCCCCACCAAACATAAGAATGCCACAGCGAAGGTCATTGTCTACGGTGAGCACGTGCCAATGTTTGACTCGAACTTTTAACTGTACAATGAATCTACCTTTATCTCCGGGGATATGTTCAAGTCCGGTGTGAATATTTGTGATCAAGAGAAACCGTGTACATCACACATGTCAAACTCAAGGCCCTGGGGTCCAGATGTGTCCTGCCACATCATTTTAAGCGAAAGCAAAGATGACAACTTCAATGATACTTGCTAAAATGTGTACCGACATTTCAAATGTTCACATGCAATAAATCAGTGACATATTGTAAGCATTTTCTTGTTACCAAACCCCTCATTATAGTTACTTCAGCAGTATTTGAATAAAACGTTATTCTTGACTACTTTATATCGTTTCAGTCATCACTTTAAAAAGTAAAATGGTAGACTTGTTGCCTAAAATCACCAGAATAAGAAGTGTGCTTGCTCCAAGTTGCATATTTGTCACCCCAGTCAAACTTTACACTGTAAAGTTTGCAGTAAAACTGACACACGAAACAGAACAGAATTACTCGTTTATTCAAACAACATACAGTAATGCTGTCTGCTAGCTTAATGCTAACATGTCTGGTAGCTTAATGCTAACAAAATAAAAAAAGAAGAAAAAATACCACCAAAACATATTTGACCTATTAGAAATTAGCATACGGTACAAATAAAACCTCAAACAACTGCTAAATTAACACACATGCAGCAGCAATACATACAAGCACGGTGTATGACTATTTATGCTATGTGTTTCTTATTTCAACTGTGGGAATGAATTTTACTGCAGCTAAGTAGGAAACCTTTGCTTGTTATTGATAGGTCTTCAAGTAGACGTAGTACGACACTGAAGCCACTCAACCCTAAATTCGGACTTGCCTGTTGACTGTAAAAATACATTTTAAATTGATATGCGTCATTAGGGGCTACAGTGATGAACCGTGATATGCTGGGGCTTTACTGTATTTGATATGTTGCCAACTTCTAATATGTTTTGTTTCAGAGCACCCTTTCCTCAACATCTCACACAGGCACCGGGCTACAGTGGTTGTCAGGGAGGGCAGAAAGAGGCTGGTGTTCGAGCCCAAGGTCAATGCCCTGCCACTACCAGATTCGTTGACATGGCAAGTTGTGGTTTCTACACATAAAAGTCGACTGTCACCTCGCTTGTTTTCCTAGAATTGACTGATTTCTTTCCCAGGTATAAAGACGGAGTCCCCATCCTGAAGAATTCCACCTGCTACAAGATTTCCGGTTACAACTTGATCATCTCCGATGTGCAGCAGAAACACGACGGGGTCTTCACCATAAGCCTCGGAAACCAAGCCCATCGCCTGTACCGGAACCTGAGCTACACGTTGGAAGTTGAGGGTAGGTAATCTGCTACTACTACACTGAACTGGAAAAGAAAAATCACTGTGTTGTAAAAGACAAATATATTTTGTAATTTATTTTTTGGTCTATTTATATTTCATTTACTTCAATCGTCTCCAGTAGTTAAAGATCTCTATGTTGGCTAATGAGTAAAGTTAGCTAGTACATGTTAGCCTAGCCATCATGTTATCCATATGCGTTACAACCAAGCACATGATAACTCATTTACGTTTTGTGTTCAAAAATGAATTCAATCGCCTCGTTTTGCTTCTGTCGGGTGGACATGGAGCTTTTGAATGCTAATATTTCTCTCACTTAAGTCATAAGAGGCACTTTATATAATGAGTATCCCTGTACTCATATTCACCATTGAAGTTGTTTTGGTCATCATCTGCTGCTTTTGTGAGTAGCAGAGTAGGCAGAAGGTGATTTCATCTTGTCAGTCCTCCAGCATTACTTCAAAACAACAATTTCTTCTGATTTCATTTTGTCCCGAGGCGTAAGAAATGTGTTGATCGGAAATCGGAATAAAAGTATACATTTGATTACTTAAGTACAGGAACAAAGTATTTGTACTCCGTTACATTACAAAAGTGACTGGACGGCAGGTAGCAGCTTTAGTATGAGAGGAATTTGTGTGCTTGTTGATTCCAGAGAAAGATTAACGTCAGTGCCGTGGCAGCTGTTGTTGATTAGTGGGGCTCTTTCGTAGGGCCTTGGTACAGAGTGTAAACGGGGCCTGGCTGCGATCTGCAAACTCAAGCGCTCCAGACCCCCCCTGGGGTCACAGCAGCCTTTGTTTGCATTTTCACCACTTCTACATTGTACAATACATAAAGAATTGTGCTCACAAATGTTGTCAACATGGCCTGTGCAGGGCTTGTCGAAAGCAACATTGGAACTTTTGGGGTCTTACAGTGAACCGCAATTTATCGCAGGGGACATGTTGAACACCCACTGCGAAAATAGACAGGTTAGCTGTAGGTTAATGAAAATTAGCATCGATATTCGAGTCATTATATATCAGGATGTCATTTCATTTTGAGTATCGATTGATGCTAACTCCTTATCAAGTAATTCAGTGATTCATGACAAAGGAAAGAAAGAAAGAGCAATCTTATCGCTACACTAATATACTGTCATAGTTGGATTAACCTTGGATTGGCTGGTCATTGCTGGTGTGTGAGGCACAATGATGACATCGGAGGAAAAAAGTGACTGTTGTTAAGAAGCTACAATACTGTAGCGAAAGAGCTTAACCAAAACCCCCACACATCAAAATAATGAGATCCAGTAGGGTTGCATCGTACAGGAGATACACTATGAGGTATTCATTATAAATTAAAATGTATTAAAGATTGGGAAAATGTAAAAAAAAACAATCGTTTTCACTATAAGTGATCCATTGAAAATTATTTTTTAAATTGTTTTAATTTTTACACCCCCCCCCCAAATAATTATATAGTAAACTATCTTATCTTATTGAAGATGCCGTGATCAGCGCTAATTTCTCATTTCATGATCAATTTGGGACAAATCTTACTACGAACCTTCTAAAAAATGACAAGAGTAACACACGCTTCAGCAACACGTACTTTTATACTCTGTAGCACTTGTCCTTCTTGCGGTCATGAGCATGACTCAGTGTGGGAGACTGCAAAATGATTTCATAGCATTCTGCAGATATCAAAGTGCCAAAGATGACAAGGAAAAATTTATAGTGTCCCATGTCACATCACTAAAACGTATTGGAGTGACATAAAATGAAGTGTACAAATAAACACTGCCGGGAGGGATTCTGGTTTAAATTAAGAAACTATGTCAACGTCGTTTATCAGATGTTGAGCATTGACGAAATGCAGCACGCAATCAAAAAAGAGGTGGCAAAAAGTACTGACATTCTATACTAAAGTAGAAGTGTATGTGTTAAAAAAAAAGTAGAAGTACTCATTCAAATCCTATACATAATGAAGAAGTACAAGTATTTGTATTTGGTTGCTTTCTTTACAAATGATGACGCAACATAAAAAAAAAGACGCAAATAGAGAAAAAGTAAAATAGAGTAATCGAGTATTTGGACTTGGTTACGTCCCACTTCTACAGACAGAGAAAATGTTGGTGGCAATGATGCTGCTGGGCTGGCCACAGCGAGGGAGATTTATGTTGTCGGTTCAAGCTGCGAGAGCGGTCAAAGGCTACGCCACAACGTCAGAGGTGACGCGAGGATCTTTGTACGTTGCCGATTAAAGAGCTCGTGTCGACTCACTCGTCAGGGCCGCGGATAGCGGCGGGGTCACGCTCTGACCCCGCCGCCCCAGGCTTGCCCATCATCCAGCCATTCTTCCCCTCTGCATAGTGTCTACAGGACAAATGGTGTCAGTGGCACCGTCTTCACGGCTATCAATCATGACTGTCGTTGCTCATTAGAAAGACATTATGAGATTCCGGCAGTGGATTGGGCGGGGGGCGGGGGGGCGTCACCTAACGCAGGAATGTTGAAACTTTTTTAAAACGGAGGACCACAGACTGAAAAACCAAGGAAGTCCAAAGGGCGTTTCACGTTGCGTTTATGAAACATGCTCAAACCAATTCAATATTCCATGGGTCAACAGAAGCAAAGCAGTTTAACATCCAGCCAGCCACCCATCCATCGTTTTATCCTTACGACGGTCACGGGCGTGCTGGAGCCTATCCCAGTTGACTTCAGGCAACAGGCCTTGTACACCCTGAACTGGTTGCCAGCCAATCATAGGGCATAAAGGACAATTTGGAGTGATCATATAACCTACTCTGCATGTTTTTGGAATGTGGGAGGAAACCGGAGGAACTGGAGAAAGCCTACACAGGCACGGGAAGAAAATGCAAACTCCACACAGGAAGGCCGGGGCCCAGAACCGAACCCACGAACACCGTGGGCGGACAGGCTAACCAGTGCAGACTGCGCCGTTGTCGTTAAACACATGAAAAGAAAAAAAATGTACATAAGACAAAAGTCCAAATTTCAGCTTGGAATTAGCAGTGAGAAAGCAAAAAGTTTTTACTGTGATACAAAAATCATAATAATTAAGCAGTTTATTTTTAAGATGAATTGTTTTATTTACAATGTTCATATATAATGTAATGTATAATGTAAATTTCCCCAGTGTGGGACAAATAAAGGATTATCTTATCTTATCTTATCTTATAAAATAATTTCCAATTAAATTAATTTGTCAAGTTGAAATTTGCAATTACAAATTTTAAAATGCATGTGACTTTAAAATTTGTGATCTCTTCTATTTACAATTGCAATGTTTAGCATTTATTCTTTAATATGTTACAGGGTCTAGTCTTCATTTTTATTTACAATTTTAAAATGTGTGGCATTTTTTTAAATGATTGCCTGATATCTTGTATGATTTCAATCAAAAGGTTGACAAATATTCTGCCAAATTATCTTGTCAGAATAAATTTTCTTTACAATAAAAAAAATGTACAGCAAATCTAGTAACATTAACCCTTGTGCCTCGCAGGTACACTTCCTGTACACCTGCATGCGTTGTGTTGCAAAAACAAATGCATGCCACAGGTTTGAAACCCATGCATGGCATGCATTTGCTTTTGCAACACAACGCATGCAGGTGTACAGGAAGTGTACCTGCGAGGCACAAGGGTTAAAATCAACCATTTTTATCGAGCACTTTAAAACCACCACCTCTGCATACTAAGTGCTCTAAATAAAGCAAACAAACAAACAAATAAATAAATAAATAACATTCAAATGGTAAAAAATAAATAAAATACAAAGACATTGCCATCTCATTCAAAGAGATTGAAAATTGAATTTCAATATACAGTATTGGTGACCCCTTTTGGGTGGCATGGTGGGCGACTGGTTAGCACGTCAGCCTCAAGGGTTCAATTCCGGCTCTGCCCTTCCAGTGTGGAGTTTGCATTTTCTCCCTGTGCCTGCGTGGGTTTTCTCCGGGTACTCCGGTTTCCTTACATTTCAAAAACATGTGTGGCAGGTTAAGGGAAACACTCTAAATTGTCTCTAGGTGTGAGTGTAAGCGCGGATGGTTGTTCGTCTATGTGTGCCCTGCGATTGGCTAGCAACCAGTTCAGGATGCACCTCGCCTACTGCCTGTTAACAGCATTGCCGTGACCCTCCTGAGGATAAGCGGATTCGAAAATGGATGAATGGGTGACACCTTTTCAAAAAGTGTTTTGTTTCTTTTATTCTCTCAGTGAAGCCAAGTATTTCCGAGTCAGAGTTTGCCCCTGTGGACATCCAGCCCTACATGTTTGGCAAGCGCCACAAGCTGACCTGCACTGGCTCTGGCAGACCCGCGCCACATATCACCTGGCTCTGGCAACCTTGTCACACAGACACAGTCCTCAAACAGTAAGTGCTCGTCATTCTAGGTTCCTTATCTTGCAGGGATGCTGCAAAATAGCTGCATCTCAACTCTTAATGGGTTCCGGCAATAAGCTGCCGTCTGTTCTCACTCTCCTGCTGTCAAGAAATGGGAGTCTGTTGTATACTGAGGAAACAAAAATACCCGTTTGGATATTTCCCCAAATAATAACGCTGTTTGTCACTCCCAGTCAAACTTTGCTGTAAAACTGCCACGTAAAACAAAAAACAATTCAATGGAACATTGTGCGTTCAAAATCTTCACCCAAATCGTATTATTTCCTCTTGCAAATGTCTACTAGATTCTTGCTAAGATATAATGCATAACACCGTAGAAAGAATAACAAAGATTAGCAGAGATGTGACACCAGTTATAAATCTTCAAATAACTGCTACTTTTGACAAACATGGCACACAAAACAATTTTTTAACTGACCTACTTTTTTAACCATACATCCTCTCTGCTCTGTAAACTTGTTTTGAACTACTCCGGCTATGCTACATTCATTTTGGACTCTGAGCCACCAACCTTTTTGAAATTGAAAGCTACAAGCGGAATTAGGGCCGGTGAAGAACAAAAAAAGGTTGGCAGGATTCTTATTTTTCTCTCCAAATATGTGGAAATTACCTTTAATCATTGTATTAGGATATTCGCATATATGAAGACACGGATCATTCTTGATTATATCAATCTCTGCCAGTGTGCTATTTTTCAAACAGGGCCACAAGATACTTATGTGGTCCTTGGGGGTGGCTAACTGGTGCCCGCGGGCGCCGCGTTGGTGACTCCTGCTCTAAACTTTCCATAGCTGTGGCTGTGAATGTGTTGTGAATGGTTATCTGTCTCTATATGTGCCCTGTGATCGAATTGGCGAGCAGTCCAGGGATATGCAGTGTAAGAAAATAAATGAATGGATGGATAGACATGGTCCCCACATGTTGTGCTCATACCATGTACACAAAACAGCAACCTCGACAAAAGTAGAGATGATGAATGGATGCTCATCTACACCCATTAGGGGCAAAAAACTTAAGTTGTATAATTCCGCTTATGCGGAATCTCAAGCCACCCCGGAGTGCCGGTAAAAAAAAAACACCACCACATTTCCACTGTCCAAATTGACTCAGAACACAGCACATTAATCAAAGTAAAGTAGCCCCGGAGAGGTGCCCTCACATTTGAGGTCAACGCCTTCGGATTCCAAAGAGGAAACAGTGGGGAGATATATTACCGCTGATTCCCCCAGTAATTCTTCGTGTACGATGAGTGACTGCTGCTGAATACCAGCCTGCTAGTGAACCCACAAACAAGATGAACATTCTCCGAGATCCCGGCCGCTCTGTGACAGCGGGAGACCTGCGAGCCGTAAGATCAGCAAAACAATAGGCCATTAGCCTCGGGTTATCAGGACCCGGCACCATTAGCAAAAACAACAGCGCGTGAGTGAAGAGGGGACGCCTCACTTATTCCCGGAAATACTAAATTTCATTATGCTTTTAGCAAGGTGGGTGTGGGTGGAGGTGGGCGGGGGGCATATAATGTGCGGGTCAAGTTTAAAACAGTTTTAAATCGAATTAAACAGAATGTACATTTAAAGATATTAGGTCTGTTCTGGGGCCACTCCCTCACTCTCATATAAATAGATGATTTCCCCTCCCCTCACTTAGTTTTATCATTAGCTTTATTTATTTTCAGAAGTTATTTATCAGATGTGAAATTAAAAAAAGACCACAATAACTATTGTGTGAGAAAAACTAATCTTTTTAAAAAAAATGCATAGTAGTACCCTGACTTAAAAGTTTATAATTTGTTCCCTCATCAAGCTTACAACTGAACATGTCACATGTCAAATAAATGCTCCTATTCATTCATTCCAGCACCCCCAAAAATTATTTTTGTTACCTTTTTAACAAAGAAAAATAGCATTGTTTAGTAAAAGAGAAATACATGAGAAAATATTAAATATTGATAAATATGAAAACAACAAGCAAAATACAATGTTAAAGATGTGTAACGAAGCCAAATTTCACACATAAACACACTGTAGTATTTGTGTGCGTTTTTAAGAGTTGTGGCCAAAATGAGCGCCATCATACATTCAGACTCCAGTTTGAGTGAAGAGAACAAAAAAAGAAGAGCGACAGTCACCCATGTTCAGTCGCACACTTAAATACGAAATGAAAACACTCACAGGGAGCATGGAGAAGGCTGAACTAATTGCGTGGTGAACAGCCAACCTGACTGACTCGAAACTCTGGGTGTCACTCAGTAGGCCACACCCTTTATTTTACATTTATATTTCACTTCACAAAAAATGTTTTTTCCCCACTCTAGTTTTTATTTTGTTGATAGTAACCTTAGTGGGGGTTAAGCAAACGAGAAATAATCAAGATCTCGCATCTGTTGGAGAAGTGTCTGGACTGTAGCCACTCTCGCCTGCTGGGTGGTGAATCGTACACAATGTTTGTTTTATCAAGACTTGACCCTGCAAGTGCTCGACACTGTAAATTCATTCAAGATCATATCTCATCTTTGGACAGAGGGGAAACAATCAATCTGAGGAAGCTGACAGTAGGCTGATAGGCGCAAAGTGTACAACAGAGGTTTCCAAACTCTAACCGATGGCTGCATTAAGGGGAAAAGAAAAACAAAAATCAATATTCAGAATGCTGATATGTTCACAAATTGGAACCTGACGCAGAACAGATGGAAAAGAAATATGAAAGTCCGTCCTTGATTTTCAAGCCCACTTATTTTCCCTTTTGCTTTTGACAGTTAATAGCCTCTTAATTTCATCCAGAATTCAATGCCACCAACGGGTCGCAAATGGCCCACAAGCCAGATTTTGTTCACACCTGCTGTAAAAGGTCCAAGGGTGTCATTGTGGGTTGCCAGTTTGCGACGTTATCAGCGGTCCCCTGTTTGACTGCCAAGGTCTACGCATCAGCCTTATCTCCTTGGAGCAGATCACGCTGGCGTTTCCTGTTGGAGGTGACGCACAGCCAGGCCCTTCCTGTCGCTCGGGCCGTTTCCTCCTCGGCCTTTCGTCTCATCAGGTTGATTGTTTGCCACCGCAGGCGGCGACGGCTTTGGAGGCTTGAGAGTGGGCTAATCTAAGTTTGCTCTCAGCCTTTCGGCCAAGGATAGGAGGAAAGCTGTTTAAGCATTTATTCCGTATCGTGGACACCCGCAGCGGCTCCTCTTGTTTTATGTTGAGAGGGAAGAAATTTCATCTGTGCTGTATGTTACACACACAGTACATTTGACAATAAAGTTTATCCAATCCAATCCAATCCAAACCCAGTTTAAGATCCATGGACTGTCATGGTCCGCAAGGTTCAGGACAGAAGCGGACTCTAAAAACCGCAGTCTCGGATAAGTACATAAAAAAAAAAAAATTATGTACAGAACAAGGGGCGCGAAGCTGACAAAGTACAAATAATGACGCTGGAAAAACGAGAGAAACAAAAGACGCTTGGAATTCATACAGAATACAAACGAAAATAGCTTGTCGCAAAAGGACAAGAGAACCAAATGACGACAAATGCAAATCGAGAAGAATTTACCGAAACCAAAATGACAACTTACTAGAAAACGGAGCGCAAAAAATAAAAACCAAACATCCATCCATCCATTTTCCACCGCTTATCCGGGGTCGGGTCACGGGGGCAGCAGCTTCAGGAGGGAAGCCCAGACTTCCCTCTCCCTAGCCACTTCTTCTAGCTCTTCCTGGCGGATCCCGAGGCGTTCCCAGGCCAGCTGGGTAACATAGTCTCTTCAGCGTGTCCTGGGTCGTCCCCGGGGTCTCCTGCCAGCGGGACATGCCCGGAACACCTCACCAGGGAGGCGTCCAG
>CAAKHF010005044.1:6181-18116 GCA_901007745.1 Hippocampus kuda
TTGACTCAGCATGAGACTTAGATTTGTTCTCGGTTTTACTGTTTGGTGCTTTCTACCGTCTTTATTACCGATTTGTTTTACTGTTTATCATACATATGTTCAATTGATCCATGTACAGCACTTTGTATACAGCGATGGCTGTTTGAAAGTGCTCTATAAATACAGTTAACTTGACTTGACTTGACTTGAATACAGTCCTTATGATGGTTGAAATGGAAGAAGGCTCTACAATGTGAGAAACAGCAAAACAAAATGAAGTGAGGAATAAAAATCCCATTATTGAATACACTTGCTACTGTGCAGGGTTTTGCCTGCATTCAACATTGCGTGTTTTTTTAAAATCTGTATACAGTCCCTCTATAGCAGAGATTTTCACATATTGCAGATGGGTCTGGAACATATCCCACATGATTAATGGGGGTCCACTGTATACATTTTTATGTTTCTTTGCCGTTTTGTGATACAGACATGAGAAGTCGAAAGTATGTTCATTCGTCCACACATGCCCACTGTCACGTTGCGTGGTGGTGGACCCCAAAAAACAGGCAGGAGGGAGGAGCAGGGTGTACTTGAAGTGTATTGATAAAACACAGAAAACTAAATCCACAACATAGTCCAAAAAACAGAAAGAATCCAAAGTATCAAACATAACCCAGGTCAACAGTCAACAAAACATGATCGAGAACATGACAGCTACAGCAAACAAACAGACATGACCGCAACAAAGAAACAGCAACAATGACCCGACAATGAGTGTTCGGGCGGGAGTCCTTTTATAGAATTACCTAACGACCAACAGGTGTGCAGCTGCAGGGGGAGCCCTACAGTGCCACCTAGTGGTCCCAAACCGAATCATGACACCCACGGGTTATACCTGTGAACTTAAGATATCCTTTATTTGTCCCGCAATGGGGAAATTTACAGTCAGACTTCAGAAAGGAAACCACAAGGTAGGGGGAGGGAAAAAAAAACCATGCTCGAACTATCCTCGTCTGAGCATAATTTAAGTCTAGGATAAAAAAAAAGACCCGAGCACATAAAGAAGCATTGACAGTTACAACAAGTCACAATAAGGGTCAATCATCACTTTTGTGACACTATGGGATGAATGCTGTTCACGGGTCCAAGGTCATCATCAATCAAAATTGATCATGTTTTGAGAACATAAGGCCCACGATCTATTCTCTCTTCTATCTATAAACGTTACATAAATGTTTCTTTTAGTGCGATATAAGACACATCTCTAATCTACTTTGAGCGCTGAAACAAGAAAGGCAGCAAAATTATGCGCATCCATAAAAATAAGAATAGTAAAGAAACCTTCTGAAGATTAAACTGTGACAGTGTCGATCCTAATTCTGGTTGTTTCAATTGAACCATTTTGTTCCCCTCACTGTTCCGCCCACAAGCCAGAAAAAAAAATCCTTAAAAAAAGTTGCCTACAATCCCATGCCACAGTGTTTGCAATGATGTTGTAATCCCATATGTTCCAGTAGGCCCATAAAGGTCAAACTCCTTGAAACATTCTGACGAGAATCTGTTGACCAGGCAAGATCTGGATGGAGGGTGAACATACCTTCGAATTTTCTCCCTCCTTCATTAGGTTGCCACAGTAACAGACCTCGCAAAAGGATGAGTAGGCGAACGAGCATCACTGATTCAGGAAAATGGATGGAACCAGCCAGACGATAAACTCAATTTCATCATCACTAAAAAGATTACAGTATTTCTCTTGTGCTAAAGATGATGTAATAAAAAAAGAACATAAAACAATGCTGTAAGAGATGTGTGGTATTTTCCAGAAAGATTATGTCATGGGAAAGAAAAAAAGGTGTGAAGGGTACAAGGCCAGTGGATTCAGCACCCACTCAAGTGAGTCACACTTGACAACTATTTTGGAAGGTAATCTCAGCTTCCTCACTGCTTTGTACTCCCAATATTGGTCGTGGTGAATTTGTTGAACATGTCGTTAGGGCTCTGGTCGGGCTGAAATGACAAACAGACCTGACAAACACTAGGAATGTCACTGCCTGGAATGACACTACATTTGCTGTGAAGATGAGCGTGAGCATGTTTTAAACTGCTCAAATTCTCAAAACAATGTGTCCTTCTTTCTTTTTGACAATGGGGGAAAAAATGCAAGAAATATTTCAACTTCAATTTTATTCATAAAGGTACCATGCTACAACCAGTAAATTATAGAATAACCAATACTGTTTCATAATATTTTTCATAGCGATTGGCCTACAAAACTAATGACCAACTTGCCTCGTAATCGTGCCTCGCTGTCGTGTTCTGTGCATACATCCCAGGTGAGTTTAGTGATACGCCCTTTGGACGATTCATACGAAAAATCAGACTGGCATTCCCATTTCTTGAATGTTGTAATTAGTAGACCTTAGTGAGTTTTCTTCGCCGCCATCTCAAACTTTCATCCGCGCGATTCCTCAGTTTGCGGACTAAAACAACAACCCGCATGCGTACATAACGTTATCTGTTGCGTCCCCCCCAACACTGAAAACAAAACAAAACGCAAGTAAATTAGAAGAAACACACTCACACACCACACACAACCACAAATTGAGGCACAGTGAAATCTCGTTGATCACACAGTCAAGTCGTGTGCGGTGGCTTTAATGGTTAAACTATTTTTCGGTACCGTTAAAATGACGCCACGGAAACGACACGCTACCGGTAACTATTGTTACCGTGAAATCCTCAGGCTTGCCTTAGTTTTTTTTTTTTTTTGACTGAGAAATTTCCTTGCGTCCCAAAAACGCACATTATTTGGCGACGAGCGGGGGTTTCAATATCTCCTTGTTTTATGTTTTATGGTTATTTTGTTTACATTTTTGATGGGGGGGGGAAAGATTAAAAAAAAAAAAACTTTGTCCGACCTACGCTGAAATTTCATGTTACCGGAAACACACTACTTTTTTTTCTACGCCTCATGATTTTAGTTTATTCTGCATTTAGCATGTTTTCAATCAAAAAAGTTTTTCTGGGTATGAATATAAGACAGTTGTAAAAAAAAAAAAGAAAAAGTGCGTGATTTGCGGTCGGGACTATGCAGTACATCAGTATGTTGTCAGAATATAACTGAAGATTCACATTACATAGGTTTTGGTCAATGATATAGATGTTCAGAATAAACAGGAGTGGCCCCAGGCCTGACCCTTGAGGCACTCCCTTTGGTAATGCAAGAGACACAGATGTATATTGTTCTACCTGCAAAAACAGTGTGCAGTAAAACCAGCAAACATTTTCTGTAGTTTCTCCAGACAGACCTGCTCTCGGGAAACTTTTATGAACCGTTCTTTTCCCGTTAACATACAAAATACATAAATTAATTTGAAAAAGAATAATTTTGTTCTTTTTATCTCATCTAAAATTATGCATACAGGTATAAGTATGCACAGTGAAGGTACACCAATACTGTATTATGGTGTAAGGTAATTTGGGTTATATTTATGCAAGACAGTTAGCACTGATAATTGGTGACAGGAGTGATAGCACAGATTCTACAACACATTCAGTCTAGGTGCCCGTGCATATCTAGAACTCTGTGTTGTGTCAGAGTGACCGCCTCCAAACTGTGTTGGGGCCACGGAAAAGCTGACACTAGTGAAAGGAACACAATTTACAGTGTCGTGTGTGACTGGCACAGTTTGCCCGTAATAACACCTGCTTATTAATAAAACGATCAGGAGTGCGCAATGCAATGGTGGTTAAAAAGGTGTTAGTCTGACACCTAATTAGAACAACTGGAGCGAGTGTACAGACATTGAGATGTGTATGCCACTCATAACTACAGTGTATGAATTATGGCAGTAAGTGAGAGCAGTCTCGAGGCAAAGCCTGAATCGAGAGATGGTTCTCATTAAGTATGCCCCCCAGGGATGGGCCAGAGCTCGCTTTGCTTCCTGTGCAGAAAAAATTAGAAACAGGATATAGCATCATGGAAAATAACCAATAGAACGGAAGTCACATCAGGAGAGGTCAGTAGACAGGATGACTCCAAGGAACTAGGATGTGTGTGAAAGGTTTTTAAAAAAGTATTTCTCAAAATACAGACCGCTGGACAGTTTGACTTAGTGGTATGAGAGTTGTGTGCTCACCAAATAATGATTTATTTCTTAACGTTGCCTTTTGAAAGCATGAAAAACAGACATCAATTCAAATGTATGGTAATAATTACAATAGTCATAATAGTCAAGAAATATCATCAAAAATCATATCAGGAATAGATTATAAAACAGATACTTTCTCATGAGAAAGAAAGAGCACAATCGAAACTGCCCATGCCTGATGGAAATGACCTTCAAATTCAGCTAAAACAGAGGTTGCGACCTCTTCAGTACAAAACACACTTATAAAGTGTCACACATCTAATATCAGGTGGGGAACAGGATGCACACAGGATAGCATTCCGCAATCCAAATACTGTGACGTTCACCGTGTTCACTTTCCATCCATCCATCCGTTTTCTAATCTGCTTATCCTCACGAGGGTTGCGAGCGGACTGGACCCTATTGCAGCTGTCTTTGGACAGTCTGTGGGGTATACCCTGAACTGGTTGCCAGCCAATCGCAGGGCACAGATAGACAAGCAATCGTCTGCACTCCCACTCATACCTAGGGATAATTTTGAGTGTTCATTAACCTGCCATGCATGATTTTAAAACGTGGGAGGAAACCGAGCGGGCCGATGGTGCAGCGGTTAGCGTGTCGACCTCACAATGCAGTGGTGATGGGTTAGATCCCGGCTGCAACCTTCCTGTGTGGAGTTTGCATATTCTCCCCGTGCCTGCGTGGGTTTTCTCTGGGTACTCTGGTTTCCTCCCGCATTCCAAAAACATGCATGACAGGCGGAATTAACACTCTAAATTGTCCCTAGGTGTGAGTGTGAGCCTGGATGGTTGTTCGTCTCTGTGTACCCTGTGATTGGCTGGCAACCTGTTCAGGGTGTCCCCCACCTACTGCCCGAAGATAGCTAGGATAGGCTCCAGCACCGTACCGCGACCCTTGTGAGGACAAAGCGGATCGGAAAATGGATGGGTGGATGGGAGAAAACCGGAGTACCCGGAGGAAACCCACACAGGGACGGTGAGAACATGCAAACTCCACAGAGGAATGCCTGCCCTGTCAGGCGGACATGCTAACCAGTCGACCACTGTGCCGCCTCATGATTATTAATCTAGAATAAGTATTCCATGAACCTAACATACATGTGTTGAACTGTGGGTGGAGGCTGACAGAATTCTTAGTGAAACTATGTGGGCTGTATATGCTTAAAATAATAGTGGTGGCCTAGCACATTCAGAGCGATACTGGCCATCTGGCTCAGAGGGCAGATGCCCGGTAACCCGGCGTCTTTTGGGACTGACCCAGTGCTATTTAACTATTATTTTCCTCCATTTTCCCCCCAAGAGACCGAGCCACAGTAAGGTAGGACCCCATTAACCAATTTACAATACAGAATCAACATCAGTGGCAGAGCTATTGGGTCGCCGTGGGTGGTCAGGAGTCATCAATCCATCCTCACAAGCGTCTGATTCTTACAATAGAGTAATCATGACAGTGGGTATTTTGATGAATAATTAAAGGGGTCAAAATGTTTCGTTTAATTGACAACTTATCAATTATCAAATGCCTTGACAACTATTTGAAAAATCAAATACAGTAATCGTTTGAAGACATTGTTTCACTTCAAATTGTTGCACCCTCTTAATCTGATTTCTGAAGTTCCTTCATGAATGCAGACTGAATTATCTTCTGTGTTTAATCAAAATCAGACATTTGCAACCATCTCCTTTTGCTTTGGAAATCAGTGACCAAACCAGCAACTGAATCAGTTTCAAAAAGGTTGGTGAGTACAACAGTCCCTCTCGTGTGATGTTGCTTAATTGTTTTTTAAAATTTTATTTATTACTAACCAATTCCAAATAATAATTTCTTCATAAACAGTAATCAAGGGGAAAATATTCTTATTTTACACTTTCATGCCAAATCACATTTTATCAGATTATTCGATTAATCAATTGAACAATCGAAAAGATCCTGAAAATGTTCGATACTGACAGCCCTATATACAATGACTTCTTAATTACAGAGAGGGTTGCAAGAATGCATCGGTGTGTACGCGGGCCGGTCTAAGCCAAAATTGC
Organism: Hippocampus kuda; assembly: GCA_901007745.1. Lineage (NCBI taxonomy): Eukaryota > Metazoa > Chordata > Actinopteri > Syngnathiformes > Syngnathidae > Hippocampus > Hippocampus kuda. The sequence goes on from CAAKHF010005044.1 coordinate 12,348, forward strand.
CAGGGCCAATTTTTTTGTTCCAGTCCAGCCCTGGTGGCATTCATTTGCAATACGGTGAAACACTACATCAATACCCAAAAGATAAGCAAGGTTACATTGAATTTTGTTGACTGCACAGATTGTTAGCATTAGCTAACAACATTAACTTCTGAGAAGTTCTCCACACTTCAGTGCTTGGTGAAGTTGTGTCAAAGTGTTTGTACATGTGGAGTTAAGGTAAAGCAAGGCAAGGTGGCTTTATTTCTGGAGCACGTCATACACACGGCAACTCAATGTGCTTCACAAAAGCAAAGACACAACACTTGAAAGCATTGAGCAACACAAACAAGGTACCGCATGGGAAGCATGGTTCTAGGCCCTGAGGTGACCTGTTTAAAGTGCCTTCACTAAGCAGCAATATATCTAAATGAAATTGGATTGAATTAAAAAGGAAGATAGATATTAAGGCCAAATTTCCTATAAAATCAAACTGCCTGGATGGTATTGTGGTCAATAGAAAATGGTGCTGAGGGTGAGGGTGGAGGAATGTAAAGGCTTTGAAAAAAATTCAGGCCAGTTCTGAGTTAGCATTTTTTTTCCCCACTACATGTTGGTGGCTGAGTTTTACCAGGGTATGAAGCTGAAGTTAACAAAAACAATCATGACTGGAATTCCTTTTCATTCATCCCAGGAAGGATCTAAAAATACTAATAACTATTAAATATCTATGTTGAATAATATCTTATATTTTCCATCCATCCATTTTCTGATCCGGTTATCCTCACAAGGGGCATGCTGGATCCTATCTCAGCCGTAATTGGGCAGTAGGCAGGGGACACCCTGAACCGCTTGCTAGCCAATCGCAGGGGACACATAGACAAACAACCATCCACGCTCACACTCACACCAAGGGACAATTTAGAGTGTTCCATTAACCTGTCCTGCATATTTTTGGAATGTGGGAGGAAACCAGAGTATCCGGAGAAGACCCAGGCAGGCCCAGGGAGAACATGCAAACTCCACACAGGGAGGCCGGAGCATCGAACATTCCACCTCTGCCCTGTGAGGTCGACACGCTAACCACTGGACTACCGGGTCACTATCGTATATTTTGTATTATCAATATCAATGTCACATCTGCTTTTGAAAGGAATCACAGCAAATCACCAAAATGTTTTAGGAATAGTTAGGTTAAAACTTTTACTTTTTGTTCTAGACATGATGATTTTGTGGCAGCTAGAAAAATTTATATCACAAACAGTAACAAAATGATCTCATGAAATGGTGTCACTTTCAAACATAGTCCAGAAAGTAGCAACAGAGACATCATCTTCCTTTTTATCATTTGCTTGTGGCCAGTATGACTTTTCAGTGTGTGGGAATTCCACTCTGAGGATAAAAATAGAACATCTGTTTCCCATAGGTCCAAATGGGAAAATGCATGAGAGCCTATAGGCCAGGGTTATCCTTTACAAATGAGCCATGACACCATGCATGCAGTCTTTAGCTGCAGACGACCCCTTTGTGCATTCTTCAACCACATGAAGTGGGATTTCAGTCAAATGACCCATGACCCCCTTGTCAAGGACTCAACTGCAAAGTGGCAAAACTCTGAGGCAGGCCAGCTCTCCTTTGCATCCATGTCATGTCACTTGGCATGCATAACTCATCAATTTCAGGTGACATGGTCGGCGCCTTTTGCAAAGAGGAGAAAGAGTAAAGACAGGCAACAGAGGAATGCTTGTTTAATTAGCGCTCATGCATGAGGCGCGAAGGATCTCAAGGTGTCAATTCAAGAACCCAAACTGGAAAGTCGTAAAGTTGGCCATTTGAGTTTGCAGCTGTCCTTTAGGGGTGGATCTGGCTATTCCGAGGTGGGCATCAAAGTTGAACTTTGCGTCGATTGCTACCAAACTTGAACCACATATTAACAGATACTCAACATCATAAAGCTGACTGAGAAAATACTAAGATGTGCAAAGCTGTTTTCTGGGCAAAAGGTGCCTACTTTGAACAATCTAAATTATAAAACATTCAGCACGGTGGACAACTGGTTAGCCCGTTTGCCTCACATTGCAGAGGCGCAGGGTTCAATTCCGGCTCTGGCCTTCCTGTGTGGAGTTTGCATGTTCTCCCCATGCTGGCGTGGGTTTTCTCCGGGTACTCTGGTTTCCTCCCACATTCCAAAAACATGCATGGCAGGCTGATTGAACACTCAAAATTGTCCCTGGGTGTGAGTATGAGTGTGAATGGTTGTTCGTCTATGTGTGCCCTGTCAACCAGTTCAGGGTGCCCCAAGACAGCTGGGATAGGCTCCAGCACGGCCCGCGACCCTTGTGAGGTTAAGCGGATCAGAAAATGGAGGGTTAGATGGACTTGTGTGGAGGATGTTTGGCTGCTCAAAACACCACACACCGATATCAGTTTGGGGAATGACATATCTGTGCAGTGTTTCACAAGGGTGTGGTGGACTTGTGAATTAATTTTATTGAAAAAAAAATGTAACACTCTTCTTAGATTGGTTATCGTGAGCAGAGTTGTGTTAATCAGAAGCAAACTGAGAAGATTCATGACGATATTCACTTATAAAAACTTGTCCAGCGCGCTCAAATTCTGTCGTACGTACTGCATCCACCATATTTCCTGTCTTGCGCCACACTCAAGACCAGCAAATTTTAGCTCGTCAGTTCATCAACTGTACATTTCTTCATGTTCCCATAAATACACCCGATGGCCTGATTATAAATTACATTTTCCCTTCCAGAGACACTTTCAGGATCCAAGCCAACAGTTTTTTGGGGGGGAATGACCACATGATTCTCATACTCGTGAATCATGCAGAAGCAAACAAACTACGCCTCATTTCCATTTATTTTTGAAAATGGGTTTGAACTGAACATTTAAGTTGATGTGTAAAAGCACATAAGTGAGCCACACTGCAAGTTTGTGATGCAACTACACCTAATAGCGTTTGCCTCAAAGAGGTGAAACAATTAATATTTGACAACCGACACACAATGCCCCGGTTGCTACACAGAGCTTGAAAAGTTCTTAAAAAAAGATGACCTTGCTGACAAAAGGAAGGAAACTATGAAAGGTCAGTGAATTGTGTTGAATCCTATGGTTAACAAAGGGCTAAGTAACTAACACAATGGCAGACAAGCAAGTTTTGACATTTGTGGAATCCACTGAAAATAGTCTCAATGTGAGGGATGGACATCATTTGTTGATTAATACAGTCAAATCTTGATTTTCGTCCATAATCCGTTCCAGAAGGCTGTTCGAAAACCGAAACCACGCTCTTTAAAAAAAAAAAAAGTTTATTGAACACGTCTACTCACAATGGAAAGCGACACGAGGAAGCGTCACTTCCTCGTCTACCCGAGGAAGCGTCATTTCCTCGTGTAAGGAAGGCGAGAGGAGTCAAGTGGTGCATTCAAGTGCGCTCAGTTTGTTCGAGAACCGAAATTTGTTCGTCATCCGAGGCATAAAAAACTCGAAATTTTTGGTCGAAAACCAAATTGGTCGAGAACAGGGATGTTCGAAAATAAAGGTTTGACTATCTTTAATTGATAAAAACATTTGAACAATTGGAACTCAAATCGGCTTTATATGAAACCTTAGTCATTAAAATTTTGAGCGCTTTTGTTGTTTCTACTTAATGCCAACAGTGGTTAACTTATTTTTACACTTTTATGGAAATTAAGAAGGAAACAATACTACTTAAAACATTGCCTGTATGGTTATTAAAGATTTTACAATGGCCAGATCAACCCTGGATTAATTCTCGCTCCCATTACTTCCAATAGGGAATGTTTCATTTTCTGAATGATAAGAGATCAACCAGCATCGTGAAATGGAATCTGGTTGGCCTCAGAGGTTCAACATAACAAGGAATATTTTGTGGAGTCCAGCTTACTTTTGTGAAAATAAAAGACACATTATTTAAGCCTGACTAACCATTCAGTGTTTGAGAAGAATCCGATTCAAACTTAATTCCTGCAGTATTTGTCTGTTCTCTCATCTGTTAAATTCCTTTCTTTCTCACTTGGACTTTCTTTCCATCTCTTTCTTTCTGTGGTCATAAATCACTGGTTAAATAAACTGCCTTCAAGTTAGTTTCCACTAGTGTTACATGAGTCCTCTTAAGTACAAAACAGGATGTTGTAGATACTTTCAGAAACTCAGCTGAACATATGATATTTTACTTCCTAGAACTTTCAACTACAGTAAATGTAGCATCCAAACCATTATTTGCAGTAAATGTTTCAGCTCTGCATTATGCATTCACTTCTTCTTAGTTTAGTTCCCACCAAAAAAAAGAATACAGTGGATCCCTGCTTTTTGTGTGGGATAGGGACCTGGCCACAAATAGCGAAAATCATCTTAGAATGCACGGCCATGAAGAAAATATTGGGAAAAAAAACACTGCACTGTCTCCCATTTCGTGGTAGTGAGGATGGGACCAAACAGTCAGTGTCAACATTCGAGAAGGGTGCAGCACTGGAAACTGAAAGTTGTGTCGACAGGTTTAATGCATCCCTTTTCTTTTTTTCTTGTGAAACTACAGGCAACAAAAAACATTCATCCATTTTCTAATCCGCTTATCCTCACGAGGGTCCCGGGCATGCTGGAGCCTACCCCAGCTGCCATTGGGCAGCAGGCTGGGGACACCCTGAACTGGCTTCCAGCCAATCGCAGGCCACACATAACAATTAGCGCTCACACACACACCTCGGGACAATTTAGAGTGTTCCATTAACCTGCCGTGTATGCTTTTGGAATGTGGGAGGAACTGGAGTACTCGGAGAAAACCCACGCAGGCACGGGGAGAACATGCAAACTCCACACAGGAGGGCCGGAGCAGCAATTAAACCCTGCACCTCTGCACTGTGAGGCGGATGCGCTAACCTGTAGTGCACAATGCCGCCTGCAACAAAAAACAATTTTTTACAAATATGTGAATTCTCAAACAAGATACATTTTAACAAAGCTGTATAACAAATAAATATTCTTTTTCACTCAAAAGTACAACATGTACTCTGTAAAGATGTCTTTTGAACCTAACAGCAACATAGCAATTAAACTATGGAATTCTATCGAATAGCCAAGGTTAACCCTCCTGTTGTCCTCATTTCCTGTACACACCCTGTGTCCTCCGGGTCAAAATGACCCATCTTCACTAAACCCCCCAAATAAGCAGCTAAATTGAATTTTAAACACCAAATTTTATATTGATTGAAGAAACAACTTATCCTTCACCACATTATGTGTGATATAGTTCTCCCTCTTCGCTCTTCATTTCTATAGCTTAAGAAAAGGAAAAAAAAATGTGCGAAAATGAGTTATGGATGCATTTGTATTCATTCCAATGACTAAAGTTTCTTTCTTTTTTTTCCTCCAGTAACTATTTAGGACAAACAATACAAGACAAAAATATGAAAAATAAGATAACCCATTCAACTAATTAGCACATGTAGCAGTTGCAAGTGCACAGCCTTTGCAGAATATTTCTTTCACCTATAGCACACAGTATGTGTTTTACAGCTTCTTTTGAGGGCAGAACTGGCATTTCTTCCTCTTACTTGCCCTCGCTGGGAAGTGCTGTGGAAGGTGGATCATCAGGTTTCTCAGGAGCTCCTGTACGTTTTGTTCTGCATGCCTGCCTTGTTGGTTGTATGCTGCTGAGGACCATGTTATTTTGCCATTTTTTGAAAGGAAAGTCTCTCTTTCAGCTTCAGGGATTTCTTCTTGTTCTGAAGATGATTCATCATGCTCTGGGTTATATTC